>NDXZ01037273.1:0-27094 GCA_003055125.1 Paykullia maculata | reverse complement strand
ATATTTCGAGCTCCATCGGTGCTCTTCTTCAGGAAAAAAACTGAATACAAAAAACAAAATGTACAAAAACAAAAAGACATAAATACATTAACCTAACAATTATTTAAATAACAATATTTTTCTTACTTTTGAGTAAAAACGTCGTCTGTCTACAAAAACAGTATGATGTTTACTAAAAGGTCTTTTGTTTATATTTATTTATTATATGTCTGTATGTATGCGCGCAATTTTCGGTGTCTGTTTTGTAATTCATCCTCGTGTTCGCGGGAGTATTGATTATGTGTAACATCTCTATTGTAAATCTCTTTTTGCAATTGTTTTCTTGTTGTAATATCGCTGTTCCATTTACGTTAGGAGAGTGTCCGTTTCGTGCACAGTGGGCTGCAAGCGCTGTTTTTTGATCTGTTGTTCTTTTTTTGTCTTGTGATCTGATTTATGTGCCGCTACTCTAGTTCTTAATTTAGATTTTGTTGTTCCAATATATACTTGATCACATACATTAGAGCCATTACCATTACATGGTATTTTATATATAACATTGGATATGTCTAGTAAACTCAATTTTGTCTTAGTGTTTGAAAAAAGCATATTCAACGTTTTGTCAGTTTTAAGTGCAATGTTTACCTTATGGGTATTTCTTTCAGAGAACCCAGAAATATGTGTCATCGATTTAAATATTTTTTCATCAGAAGTTTTAACAATTGTTTCATACAAGTAGCAAAAAGTATTAACTTTTTTATATAAATCGTTTAATAACTAATGTCAAGTACATGCAGTTTTGTTTTCTTTCATTCCGCTTCTCCTTTCGGTGTTTAGGATTAGTTATATAATAAAAAAATCAATTTTGCATTATTCTAAATGGAGCTATTTTAAGCCATACTTTCCTTGATAATAATATTAATCTGTGTGCAATTTAACATTAGTTGATTTTTGGGACACCCATTATTAGTAACTTTTGGAAAAAAAAATGTACAAAAAAATTTTCTAAGCAAATTTATTAGGTTAAATTATAAAAATATGCTTTTTATAAACTAAATGGCCATAAATTAAACGTTCGACTAAAATAAACAGAATTTATATAAATACATACATATTTATTTATTTATTTATAATGTAGAAACAAAACCAATCGAACGAATCGAACTCTAACGTTTAAGTTAAAATGAATGATGAAGGAGGAATGTATCACCTGAATTGCAGAATATCAATGCAAAGCGCTGAGACAACCGGTTATCTTATTGGGTAGGCCTTTGTATTGAAATCCTTGCAAAATAGCGTTTTATGCCACATTATCTTGGCCTTGCAATAGTTTTTAAAGGTCCTCCATTGCGCTGTTGATACAATTCTTTCTTATAATCTTTTCTATTCTAAACACTTTTTTCTGGACTCCAGCTTTCTTCTGATAACCTTTTGTTTAATTTTACCTATTTCTGTATGTGTAAACAAATGCTTTAAGTAAGTAATAGAATTTCGCACACAAATATTTTTAATGACATGGTATTTTTTTGATATCAGTGATAAGATCGAAACATACAGTAGTCCTTTAACATAAAGTTAATAACAATTTGATAATAAAAAAAAAAAACTGTTAGTGACAAAAATAATTAAAAACAAAAAAGGGAAAAATTTTTCCTTCAAAAAATGCATATTAACACATACAATGTACTTAAATAAATAAAAAGAAAAAGATTTAAAAAACACACAAACATTTGCTACCTTTATTATTTTTAAATCTTGGCAACATTTATTAAAATTGCAAGTCATCGGCTCAACCCTTTTGCTGACGGATTTCAAAGTTTATACTTTTTTTAAATTACTATGACCTTTCATTAAGTTGAGATAACTTTTTTTAAATTAAATAAAAGGTTTTGAGAGGACCTATAATAACAAATGTTGTTGCTCATCAAGTGAAAGACAAATTAAATATTTAAAATAAAAAAAATTATATATTTAGAGGTCTTAAAAGTGCAACTTTTTTTTGAATATTTTATTGTATTGAACAAAAGAGAAAGCCTTACCACATTAAACTATTGATTGATTTATTCAATAACTTTCCAGCCATTATCAAATTTTTTTTTTTAATTTTGATTTATGTGCTGTGCCATCTTCGAAAATGATGTACACAAATGTGAAATTATTGTACATTAATAATTTTTCAATACAATATAATTTTTAAAAGCCGCTTAAGTTATTTTAATTAAATCATTATTTAATTATGTGATTACACTACTTTAGCTATTGCTGATCGCTTATGTAACACAGATTTCAAATATATAAGTAGAATATTTTTATCAGCTCTAGCTTTTGAGAAAAAACTTGGTGTCAAAAACGAATACAGTTGCATGACATATATTGATATAACTATAACTATAACAGTTTATCCTACTCAACTTAATAAAAAATATGAAATTCGACAACAAAATTATTTTAAAGTTATGCCTCTATTGTACCCGAATTTGCTAAGAGATATCGGAAAACTTTTTCCAAAAAAGAAAGTTGTTTTTATACAAATTTTCCAAATTTTTTGGTTTTTTAAAAGTTCATACAAAATAAAACTGTAACAAAGAAATTATTTTTGGTTTTTAGCATATAATAAAATATATTTTTAAATAACAATTTTTATTGAAACTGGTGTACAGGTTAGATTTTATTCAAAATTTTGTAATGAAGCCCATTTTCTAAAATGTATGTATATGTACTACATACCTATTAAATATATGTATTTTTGTGAGATTTTTTTTAAATCAATCTAGTGGTTTATGATGGTTCCCTGTTTTGTATTATATAGCAAAATACTGTATTTGAGAGCTCTGTTCTGTATAAGAGAGTATTTTCTGTTTAAAAAACCGTTTGGTCTACTAAAAAACCCAAACAAAAATTTACATCATTAAGGCCATTTTAATAATTATAATTTAAAATGTATAAAATTTAAAAATATTTAAGAGAAAATGAAAATTTATTCATATGAAAATATAAAAGTCAGATATATTTTCTTTGTAATATGTAAATATGTATGTGTGAATTTTTTATGTTAATAATTTTACTAGTTTTTGTTAATCTCTTTTTTTTTGTATTTTTTGTACAACATATTTTTGTTGTTATAAGTAATCAGTGTATTAAAATGAATCTCTTTTTGTTTATTTGTACAAGAAAAAATTAAAAAATAGATAATTTTATCTTGTTCTGTATTTTGATTTAAAAAATATGGTCACCGTAATTATGACAAATAACATGGTAACGGTTTTATTCAGTGTTTTTTTCTTTTGGCGATAAGGTGCGTATTTTTCTCTGTTGATATTTATTTCTATTAATCTTAACAGACTTAACTTATTAATTAAGCACTTTCGACATGAGTAGTTCAGACAGTTTTTTAATCTGTGTAATAATATATGTAATATATAATACATATGTAATCAACAACAGCTACAATTTTTCTGGCAACAGATGTATGAACTGTTTACTAGTGTTATATATTCATTAAGACGTATTATTACTTTAATACACATGATAACAATATTCCTCATACGCACTCTTAAAAATATATAATTTTAGAATATTGCTACAAGTAATTATTCCGTCTTAATTTTAACAAATTCACTGAAATGCACCTTAAATATATTCGTTGTTGTAAGTGTACCCTTTGTCAAACGAATCATCAAATTCGATAGTAATTTAATTAAATAACAATTATGTCAAAGCTTAAACAAACATAAGGCTTAGCAGTCGTTTTATTACCTACAACCTAAAATATTGAGGTCTATTATATACACTTTCTTAATTTCTTAAATTTTTTTCATATTAGTAATTCCCTTGAGATTTCCTATTTATCAAAGGTATCTAAGAACTCAATCATTATTAGTCTTAAGGTATAAATTCCCTTTCATTTGACAAAGTTGATTTTCCAATGAATTTTCATTACAGCAAAATAAATCAAATTTAATGGTAAATTGATTAAACTTTAAATTCAATCAAAAGTATCACTAACATATTCAGTTCATTTTATTAGATATAAGTATATTTGTATGTACATATGTGCGTTTAGGTACAAGCAACTATAATGTTTGTCCATGATATTTGTCTACGTTTAAAGCAAATGCGTATGAAGAGAATCTAATATGATAATTAATTTAATCACTGTTTTAGTTATTTACAACTGCTTTAATGTATTAATGGATGCCCAGGTTAAACAACATTAAAAGCAATAGCTTGCGAATGTGTGTTTTTCTTTATATTGGGGTAGTTCCGGTTTATTGAAAGAAAAAATATTAGTTTTTGTATTTGTGTTTAAAAATTTTAATAGCTTTTTTATACAAGATGCAATACGCATTTTGTACTTATTAAAAATACACATATAAATATACTATCTTACACGTTCATTTATTAAAAATCCATGCATTTAATCTCATTTACATTGGAACTTTGGAATTGAAAATAATTGTCATTACCCTATTGAAAGGCATGACCAAGTTTACTTAAATATGTACATAAGTTTCAACATACGCATTGATCCTCTATTAAAAACAATCAAATTCGGTAACATCAGAAAGCGCTCATATAAATAGACAGACAAATATACCCGCAACTGCGTTCTAAGGTACAAATACATAAACATACATTTAAAAACATAAACACACATACACACGCATATGTACATTCATATGTTTGTTGACGTAAATAAACATAAGCTAATGTATATACACACTATTGAATGTGGTAAGTTCTGTCAGATATGGCGATTTCTCGCCAAACGTGACGATATAAAATCGTTTGGGGCGATGTAAATTTAAGGATGGCGATTGGCGAGATTCTTGGCAATTGTTCAAATATTTGGCGATATTTAGTTAATTATATTAACAAATTTTTTTTTTATCTTTTTGTCACATCAACTGAAGACATGACTTAGAGACTTATTCAAAAGCAGTATTGAAATCGAAAATGAAGAAAATACAATTTTCGATTCAATTATTGATTTGTGTAATTAAACATATAATTTTTTTTACTAATTAGAATTTAATTTCACACTTTTGATATCAACGTTGAAGCTTTGTTTTTTAAAGTATTTTTTTTTATATTATAAAGTACCTTAAATTTCATTTTAAAATTTTTTATTAAAACATTTTATTTTTAAATAATACGAACAATGTTTTTTTATGTATGTAATACATATAACTGAATTTTTTATGTTTTTTATGTAATTTTTAAATAAGAAAATACAAATACATATAATTTTTTTTAAATAAAATTGTATATAAAACACACTTATATATTGGCGATTTTTGTGGTAATTTTGCAATATTTGGTAGTATCTAAATTTCTTATGTTGTTTTATTTTGTTGTTTTTTTTTGTAATGAAAAAACAAAAAAAAAATATTTTTTTTTTATTTAAAATTGTATATTTGTAAATATGGGCGATTTTTGGCGATATTTTTTGCCTATTTGGCAAGGAAGCTCAAAATAAACTGGCAACATTAAACGAAGTTAATGTGCAACAGGTGTGTATATATAAATACGTGTATTTTTTAAAGAGGATGCAGAGGAAAATCAAAATATTTTAAATTATTTTATATAAACATATAAAAATTTTAAACAATAGCAAACAAAACACATTCATATGAAAAATCGTTTGTTGGTTTCTTGAAAATATTTTTGAATGTTTTTTGATTTATCAGAATTCTCATTTTATATATTTGGTATATACATTTTCGAATACAACATTTTTGAATTTTTTCAAAAAATAAATTTCAAAGTCTACTTATGATCTGGTCTAAACAACCAATAAAATGCAACTTGAAATCTAACAACAAACCATAAAAAATTTTAAACAATCTTATAATTTTCTTAAAATTTAAGTCAAATTTGATTTCAGACTATGAAAATATATACTCAAATCTCGTTCTACAGGATATTTTTGATTACTTTATTTAATTAACATTTATTTACTTGAAATCATTGAGGATTTCACCATTTTTATGATTATAAAAAATTATATAAAACATAGTTTAAAATATAAAAAATTATATAAATCTACATATATATAAAAATGAAAACAGGTAAGAAATATGATTATAATGATATATAATTATATGATTGTAATGATATATGATTATAATGATAATGATTATATGATTATATATAAGGTTTATTAAGTTAATAGTTTTTTTTCAACATTTTGACTAAAAGTGGATTAAAATGGCATTTAGGACAAAATGGAATATTAAAATATATATTGTTTTTTTAGAAATCATAGTTTTTATTGATTTTTAATAAGTTTGGAACAGACTATACATTTAACATCGTTATAAAGCTTTTTATATTAATGCAACAGATCTAGAGAGTTTTACTTTAAGCTCTGAAGAGATAAAAACACGAACTGTTTCTGCAAGTAATTATTGCTTCTGCTGTAAAGTTTTTACTTTAAAACTGAAGCTATTCAGCCATATTTAAGATAAGTAGATTTGCACGGAAAATGTTCTTTTAAATGTCAATGGTTATCGAACAAATTACAATTATGTGTAATTTAACAAGTCCATAAGAACAAGTTCCACTCAAAACGAAACTTTTAGAAAAAATTTTGTAAGGCCATAATCTACAAATAACACCATGGTAAAATATATACCATTTTTGGAAACAATATACAATGTTGAAATACGATTCAGCAACAAAAGTAATTTTGTTTACAAAAGACCACCATAAACTTCTTAAGTAATTAATTGTAATAAATGCCAAACGTTAACCCTGGCGTTATGATTTAGAATATTAAAAACTCAATTTTAAATGCCTAATAAATTTAACAGATGTTTCTTTAAAGTTAAATAATATGTAGTCGGTTAAGATTATACTAAAAAAAAGGAGTAGAGAGACAATTTAATGATATTTTTCTTTTCGTCCGTTTGTTGGAGTTAAGCTTTTGCAGCTCCTAGCTTTACCCTGCCTCCTTTATATTCAGCAGAGTTTGTTGCTAAAAATCAGCAAAGTAATTCTGACTGTTCCTTTTTAAGCTTTAAGACTATATTAAGTAATTTGATTTTTTTTTTGCTAAGCATATTTTCCGAAACATAAAACATATTTGAGTTTTGATTTTTCACTTGTATTCATGCTTTTCATATATCAGTTTTAATTAAAAAATTTCTAAAGGTTAGATTTACAGAAAATCCTGTAAACTTTTCATTTTTGTTGGGCCATCCTATTTAATATATACGCCACTTGACCAAATACGAATACATTTATCTGTTTCGTTTAATATAGGGCTGGGTTAACATATTTTATTAGCTCTTAAGACTCAAGTCTGTGTATAGAAAGTCTTCAACTTGTATGTCTACTCCCACAAATGTACCTTAATTTAATTGTACGTCCTCCACTGTATTGATGTCTTAACAATAACCACTTTAAAAAGTTATTGTCTATTTGTTTAATAAATTAAAGGATAAATATTAAACTTAAAAGGCTATAGTTTATACTGAAACATTATTCTTGAAGCATCTTGTTCTTACAAACCGAGTAGCTGTTAAGTGCTTGCAAACACACATACATACTTACATAAAAATGTTTTCAATGAATCTCAGTGTTATTAGAAGCGTAAAAACTACTTTAATTGATATAATTAAATAATGCATGCATTAGATATTAATTTGAAATCTTTTGTTTATAAATATAGTGTAGTTATATAATTAAAACTTTAAATTCTAGTGAAAGGAATTAATTATTTAATAAATTGTTGAATAAATCAAATATTATTTAATAAAAAATTATCCCAAAATCTGTTTTTACAGATGAATATTTTCACTTTTAGTTGTTTTACTTTAGTTAAGGCATAAGTAACCCTTAAAATATGTCCTAAAATTATTTATTATAATTTAAAAATACTTTTATTTTAGTTAATACCTTTCTTTAGAATACATATTTTGAATTTTATTTACTGTGGCATATTATTTTGTATATTGTTAAACAAAATATGCTAAATATTATCTTTGCTTAAGCATTTACCTTTTAACATGGTTCTCTTATATAAACAAATGACTTTTTTTTATTTTTACTATCATTGCAGTCTTCTGCTGCATAAATATTCATTCATAATCTTGTAAGAAATATTCTAATAAAATGTTTAAGTTTTTAGTTTTGCTTTTAAATTGTTTTAGTACTTTAGTTCTTTTGTCCCTTTTGAAGCCCCCTATACATGGTAGAAGGTATATTTTTATTATTATTTTATATGTAACATTTTTTGCTAAAAATATGAAAAATCTCATATCACGTATTTATAAAAAATTTGGCCTACTTAATAGTGTTTTTACAATTGGGTGAAGGATATGCATTCAAAGATCACCGCTGTGTGTACACTGATGTACATTCATTCAGACAATGAAACGGTTTCATTGAATATTCTGCATTATTTTAATGAAAATTTGAATTAATATAGCGAAAAAATACACTGATTACATGAAGTCTCCCAATTTCAACTTTTCATAGTTCATTATATTAATAAAAATCATTTATTAAACAAATTCAAGAAAAAATATTTGTTAGTAAGTCCAAGGCTAACTAGATGTATATGGAAAAAAGAAAAACATTCATAAAATAACATTTCGCACGCCCATTTCAAAAGTGACACAACTCAAAATTTTTAATTTTTCAGAAATAGAAATAAACTGTTTTAGACGTAAATAAAAATAGTTAAAAATTAAAACGTTGGACCAATGAATTCGAACTAAAACTATTTAGCACTTAGCGTAGGGATCTATTACCATTATATTTTCTGACACAACTAAAAATAAGTCACTTTTATGAAGTGCAACTTTATACCAATTAAACATTATGAAAGACATAACTGTTTTTTAGCAACAATTAAAAACAAAAAAATACACTGATATTTTTCTTTTAGATAAACAAGTGTTTTGTGCATAGTTTAAGCATATAAACTCGAAAAATGAAAATTTTGAGTTATGTCACTTTTGAACTGGTTGTGCGATTTGTTTGTTGGTTTTTTGAAAAACTGTTTAAATGTTTTTTAGATTTGTTAGAATTCTCATTCAATTTGTTTTTAGATAATAAACATACAATATTTTTGAATTTTTTCAAGAAATAGTTTGAAAAACAACTGATGATCTGGCAGAAGCATCATGTAGACAGCTCAAACTAACAATAAACTTTTCCTTATCCTAAAAATGTCAATAAACAATTGAAAAATTTACATTTAGTTATTGAAGGGTTTTCAATTATTTAAGGAAAATGTTTTGTTAAACCAATTAATCGGCTTCATAACTCAATGGATGGTTTTATTTCATTAATGACATAGTTTCACATACTAGTGTAGCATAAAATGATTTAATTCATTTGAATATCACAACTTTGCATGTGTTCACTGTTTTAAAGGCATGCACATTAAGGGTGTCATATGTCACCAAATATTCATGTGCACAACAAATATTCATGTGTGTCGTTGGTGTATTCGTTTATAAATGTAATGAAACAATCTTCATTAATGCAATAAAAGGCTGCATTAGCTGACTTTCAATGACAATTTCATTCATGTAGTGTAGAAATTCATAGTCAGAATGAAGGGTTTTATTTGAGTGTACTGCAAGGAGTACACATAGTAACTAATTTCATAATGCATGAATAATGTAAAAGACTCTATATTAGAAACGCTGACTCACAACCAATATAAAAAAAAATTTGGCAGGGCAACTATATCCACCACCGGTACCTCTAAAGGACCCCACCAACAACCAAAACAGGTTGTGTTAGATTTCGTTGGACATTATGAAAACTAAAGTTTCTATTTAAGGAAGAATTTTAACCAATTCGTTCCTTCTTTGGAGAATAGTTGACATTTTATATAAAAAAGATTTTTAATAAATTGCGTATTAAAAATTTTTTAAAAAAATTTGTTTACAAACATTTTATAAACATTTTTTTATATGAGATTTTTTTTGGTTTATAAAACAAATTTATGTTTATAAAACATTTTTAATAAAATCCGGCTTAAGCCCAAATAAAAAAAAAATTTATAATGAATTTCACAATTGTAGTTAAGTGCAACTCCTTTTATTTTTTTTAAAAAATCTTAGAAATTTATTTATTAATTTATAAATAACTTGTTTGATTTATATCTAGTAACAATAATGGAGCTTTTGTAACTGCATATTACCTACTAAATCTGATTGACATTTGTTTCTGTAAAGACTTTTCCTCTACAACATTAAGTACCTTCTATTATTCTTCTTACTCTCTAGCAACGTAATTCAAATTTGTTATTGCTTACATTTAATATCACCATGAAGCTTGACTTAGATTTTTCTGTTTCATACTTTTATTTTAATATTTTTTTTATTTAATTTCTCATTTTATCACAGACAAAATTAAAAAAAAAAAATGAAAACTTAAGTTTTCACAAAACAATATAATTTCAATATTTTTTGTTTTACATAACAATAAAGGAGCGTAAAAATAGTGCTGCTTAAGCATTTGAAGTTCTATTTAGAATTTTACTTAAGATTTTTTTTTATTTCAAAAAGATTTTTTCTAACTTTTTTCATAAAAATTTAGAACAATGGCCATTGAAAAAAGCGAAAGAAAATATTTTGATAAAAAACTACATAAAAATAAATATAAATGAATAAATGAAATGAAAATAATGCTGTCGAGATGAATTACTTACTTGTGTATTACCCCGTGAATGATTGTTTTCCAGTACATTTGTAAAGATTTATTTTTTTTTTATTTCATTTATTCTGTTTGCCGTTGTTAACAAATATGTATGTAAGTTTTTGAAATATGTATGTTAAATAATATAAAGAAATATGTTGATGATAATAATAAAAATACAAATGTTTAACATTATGTTTCATTCATTGACACTCATTTTTTCCAAAGACACATTTATCAGCGATTTAGTTGTTGTCACAGACAAGGCTTTGTTAATATTATAATGCAGTAAAATTACATTTTCTCTAAAATAAAAAACAATGAAAAATTATTTTAAGTTTTGCATACATATATATTTATATGTATGTGTGTATGTATATAGAATTTGCGGAAAATTGTTATTTAACAGAGAAATGATCAAACCTTTATTATTTTCATATTATACATACGAATGTATATACGACTGTATATATCTGTCCATTAAAAAAAATATACTTCAATCGATTCGGGTCCTGTTTATTTTTGTTATAATAAGTTAATGGATTTTAACAGCCTCTATACAAATAACCTCTTGAAGCAAAATTTTAACGCCTCCTACTTTAAGTTAAAAAATATTCCATACTATAAAAGATTAATTAAATCTTGCACATAAGCTTTATGTTTTAGATAGGTTTAAAATTAATAAATAGGAAATAAAATATGCATAGAATTAGTCACTTGGCTAGGACTAAAACCTAATGTGGAAAATATTTTCTGCACTTTTGCAAGACTAAAATTGATTAAGTAAAAGCCCTTGAAGATAAAAGGAGCTCAAATTTTTCTTATACTTATATTTAAGAAATCGGAGATCCAAAATTTTGGTTAAAAACAGACATCATCGATTTAACGACAATAAGTAACAGCTTGTGTAAAATTTGTAAAAGATAAAGCTTTAAAAATAGTTTGAGTGGGTTTCCTTTTCAATTGTAATATTAATAGCCATTGAAAACTTCAATCTGTTGCTCAAAATAGTCTTCATTTGTTTACTGTTTTATAGTAATTGTATTTGTGTTAAAGACAAAAATTTCAAAAACTCCAACCATTAAAATGTTCTCTTCTTTCCCATTTTGTATCGTGGCTTCTAATTTAGTAGGTACAAGAAAATCTATGAAATAAAACCTTAAGCCCTTAAACCTTAAATATTAATAAAAATGGAAACGTTTATAACATTTAGATTATTTTACTCATTTATTAAAGCAAAAATCTTCCAATTAATCTTCATACTCCACAACGTATAACATTTTTCCACTTAAGAAAATCTTAACTACAAACCTCTTAGGAAATTTATTTAGACATTTATTAAGCCATAAAGAACATAAAAGTACAACCAACAAAAATAAATATTGAAGGCAGCTAATTGTACTTTATTGTTTGTTATTCGAGTAGAAACAAAAGAGCAATAATTAATAAAGTACCATATAAAACGTAATAAAATATTAAAACAAATCAAATACAAACAACAATGATATACAATAACAATAACAATATGCGAGAAATTTATGAAAATAAAACACAAGACACAAATGCAATTCAATAACAGCAGCAGCTATAATGGGAAAATTTATTAGATAAATACAATTACAAATTACACCACTTACAAGACTAAGTTGTATTTGTAAACTTGTAGATCTACGCACATTCCGCTAAAACACATACCCGCTTTACAATGTTACAGTTTGTTGTAAGTAAACATTTATAATGTTTGAGAATAAATGCTACAAATAATAGACACAGGTAGCCTGAAGCAATAAATTATCTTAATGCCTTTGCTTAAGTAATAGAACAAAAAGGGAAATGTACTAATTTGGGAGCAAATATTAGAGACACAAAAAAGCATAAGATGTTTAAAGTTTGCCTGCACTAGAATATTCACGCAAGATATCCTAAGTATTATAATTGTTTTTTATTTTGTAGTTTTAAGTCTTAATATCTTTGGCAACCAGAGAAGGTTGGGGGCCACAGTCAAATAAATTATGGAGTTCCGTATCAAAAAAGTTTAATTTTTAAAAATTTTAGTTCTTATAAACATAATGGGTATTTGATTACCATTAAAAGCTCATGTTATAACAAAGCGCTATTGTGTCTTAGTAATTACAACAAAATCTTGCTATGATTTATTATTAATTAATTTTTAATTTAAAAACATTCAGATTTAAAGCAAATATCCTATTGCATATAATTTTATTTTAAGTATTAAATTATTTATGTGGTATGTTAAAACGTGTTCAATTTTTCAAAAATTTTATGACTTAAGCAATATAACTTTTTCCAACAAGTACAAAATAAAAAAAATCTTTTGGTAGGTTATTTTAAGCCCATGGTAAGTCCAAATCAAAGCTAAAATATGATATTATATTTTAAAACATTTATTTACTACGCCAAAGCTTGGACTTTTTTCCAGAATTGAATTAAGATTATTTCTAATATATTTGAACGTGCTCAAGGTGTAAATTTCATTATTACGTTCCATGATAGCTTAAGTTGTTAGTGGTTTTACCACTGAGTAAAAAAACAATTCATTTGCACGACGTCCTTAAGTGTCATGCAAAAATGCACGAATATTAACCATTACCAATTCCCTCTTCTACAGCGGCCCTGTTGCAAGGCATATGAGACATATGAAACAAATTTGGTTACGACAGGCCATCATGATAAGTACCAAATTAAATCCCTTCATATTTGGCAGAATTTAATTGTATATCGGTTAACGATATATTTTTAACCAGACCGTTACGACAAACTATAAGCTCGATTTAAGTCAGGCTTTTTCTTGTAATGTTCTTTTATCTGCATTTGTGTTTTTATTTTTATTATTATTATTGCCAGCAAAATTTGAAATGTATTTTCACATGCACAAATAATTGAGATGTTTAGTGCAAAAACTCTGTGCTTATTCTATTTCTAGGGTACAGTAGCTTAATATGCTAAAAAAAATTTTTAAATAGATTCGATTATTTCCGATTATTATACTCTTCCAGAATTATAAATTTTTATTTTATTTTCCTCAATAACTTTGTAAGCCACACGAACTTTACTTGTCATTTTCTTCATCGATGGATTTCGATGAAACTGAAAACGGTTTTTAAATTTTTTTGATATTTCTGTTAAATCAATTGGTATTAAAGGGCTCTTGCCAACAGACATTGAATTTATATCAGAAACTAACACGTTATGGTTTTTTTAAGGTTTTAATGACTATCGCAGTTATTATACAAAAAATATATTTATTTCTGTTAATGCGGCTGAAAGAGTTTTAGAAGATTATTTGACCATGTTATAGAAAATATTTCGTACGAAAGTTACAATTTTTTTTTTGTAACGTCTTTCTACTCAACAAATGTTAAAAAATATATATAAATACATGTGTTAATTGTGTAGCGTGGTTAAAATATTAACCTTTTTCAAATAAAACATCAAGTGGACTTACAAAAAGTGCAGAGAATATATTAAAAAAGCGACTGTTAAGATGAGCAATATAAAATCATTACTGCTGTACAATATTTTTTTTTGTGGCCTACAGAGTTATTGCACTAAACGTCTTAATTCTATCTCTTGTAATGTATGTTTAAAAAATACTATTTAAAACAGATCTTTTTCTGTATAATGTAAAACATTATTTCAAAACACCATTTAAAAAAAATTTTTTTTATGAACACCCTACTAAAATATTTTGGAATTTATTTACCTATGTATGTACATATCGCATACCCAGTTCAAAAGTGACACGACTCAAAATTTTCTTTTTTCGGGTTTATATATTTAAACTATGCACAAAACACTTGTTTATCTAAAAGAAAAATATCAGTGTATTTTTTTGTTTTTAATTGTTGCTAAAAAACAGTTATGTCTTTTTTAATGTTTCAATTGGTATAAAGTTGCACTTCACAAAAGTGACTTATTTTTAGTTGTGTCAGAAAATATAATGGTAATAGCTCCCTACGTTAAGTTCTAAATAGTTTTTATTCGAATTCAATGGTCCAACGCTTTTGTTTTTAACTATTTTTATTAACGTCAAAAACAGTTTATTTCGATTTCTGAAAAATTAAACATTTTGAGTTGTGTCACTTTTGAACTAAGTGTGCGATATGTATGTCTACGAATACAAAGAATTCAATGATTTTTTTTGCTTTCACTACTTCATCACAATCTTAAAAATTAAAGAAATAAATAGTTATCTTGCTAACATCAGAATGTGTTAAAGCTTTAATAAGAGCACCCAACAACACCAAAAATACTCTTGAAAGCTTTTTCATATGTTCTCTCTTTAGAAGGAGAAAAAGCAAGCACCTGTGCCAAATGCAATGAAATATTTCCTAAACAAATGTTAAATAATTAAAATAGTGTATAGATTATCTGAAAAATAAAGGTGCTGGGACCACCTACTTTTAACAATTTGATATAAAGGAAGTTGAAAATTTTGAATTCATACCTGCCTTCATTGATGATTTCAGGTTGGCATCACTGTTCAAATGTGTGCTCTTCGTATGTAAGAGAGTCTTTATGTCCTAAGTAATATTATTTGGCTTTTATTGTTTACGCTTATCCTTGCATTTAACTATTATTTGTTTTTTTTTAAATAATTTTTTTGTTTTTATTTAATATTCTTTGTAACAAACCACAGAGAACCTGAGCAAAAATATACAGAAAGATAAAAATAAATATGCATATATACCTTTTTGTTAAAATTTTTTTATGCAACAAATTATGTCAGATTTTTTTTTTTTTTTTGTATATAAAATTAATTTATATAGTTTTTAACCTATTTTAAATATTTAATCCTTTTCACTTTAACATTTTTCTACTTTTTTGCCAATTTAATCAAAAATATATTTTTTTTAGTTAGTAAATCATATAACCACTTTAACAAACAAAATATTTAAAAGAAAATCATAACGTTAAATAATTTTTAGAACGTATCATTTTAGGTAAACACCCCACTTACTTATCTGTTCTACAGAGAAAAAACACTTTCGTTGTTAAATATTTTTTATAACTATATTGCCGATAATCGACGTTGTATACTTTTTTACTCATAATTTGTTGGCAATTGTCATGCAAACTTTACTAGATATGTTTGTATATTAGGGTGGGTCGTTCTCTTTACGTTAAATTCTAAGAAAAATTTCTCAAGAAACCATGGGTCTATGATCAAATCTTATCCCGCACAAATCGACCTAAAGATTTTTGCTCCCATTAATAAAATTAAATATTCTGTTTTTCTTTAAAAAAAAAATTTAAATACGTATACTTCATTATTTTCGTTTCAATACGTATACGTATTTTAAAATTTCTTCAAAATGTTTTTTTTATTAGCGGTTTTCACTCTTGGTGATTATTTAATTACTTGGTTTATTTACTTCGACTTTTAACTAGCAAGCGTGAGTGACTTTTTTGTTTGTATTATAAACCAGATAGAACAGCTGATTCATGTTGTTGCGCCAAATAAAAAAAAATATACATGTAAAAAAATGCCTAAACAAGCAGAAAACAAGCGTTTTTTTATATTTATTTTAATTTCATTATCCATTTGATTTTTTTATTAATACATATGTACCTTAATAAAAGAAACGAATTTGATTTTTCTATTATTTATTTTAATTTAACATAAGTATGTTTTATACAAGTTGACCTAAAATAAGTTGACGGCGGGTAAGAAAAAACCGTCGGCGGACACTAAAATCCGGCTGAAGCCGACTGAGAAAAAGTAACTTTATTCAATAAACAAAATTTAGTATTTATTAACATTTTAGTATGCCTTCTTTTACGCTAAGTCTACACGTTACAGTTTTTATTGCTGAGCACTAGCAAAGAACGTCGGCAGAATAACAGCAGAACAATTGATGATTGCTTTAGCAATCATCAAATGATTGCACACGACAAACATTTTCATATATGATTCTATGCAAATGGTTAATATATTCTACAATATAAACCATAATATAGTAAGTAAAGTTATATATTATATAACTTTACTTATATATATTTTTTAACTGGAAATATATTTCTTTTGGAAATATTGCTTTAAAAAACCTCACAAATATATTAAGTTAATTTAAAGCTTTATATAATACGAAAAATTTTGATAAACTAGTCGACGGAATTTCGATTAGTTCATATTAAGGCGGCTCTTAACGGCTTCAAACCGATCGTTTGTCTTGTTTGTCTGACGATCAGCTGTCTCTAATTTGATTATTTAACTATGATTTATTAACAACAAATTTTTTCGTAGTTTTTTACCTACAGCGTAGTAGGTTTTGTTTTCATACATTGTGTTGTTGTGCTTTAGTAGGTTGTGTTAATTAACCAAATCAACAATACTTACCAAGCCTACAAGGGTACTTAACTACCAAGAGTGAAAACCGCTATTGCTTTAAATATTTTGTAACAGTTTATAAATATTATTATTAGTTTTTGAAATAAGGAAAGTCTATAAAGACTTTTATCTTAAAAACAACTCGTAATTATTATCTTGGTCTTATTATTATCTTCCTGTTTTTGAAAATTTTACACAAATTATGAAGTGAACCAATCATATTTTCGAATTTGCGCGGGATCAAAATCGTTTTAGACCTATGGTTTCTAGAGCAAAGTTGCTTAGAATTTTTCGTAGAATCATTTCCACCCCCAACAATTTTCAATTTTTTTGGCAACCATACAAATCGACCAGCCTTATGTATATCATTATTTAGAATCATACAATCATTTTAACAGAAAACATGTTTCTTGCCTGCTTGGATAAAATGTTTTTGCTTAAATTGCAACATCCATGTAATTAAAGATATGTTTATTTACCTTAACATTTCATTATTCGTTTAACTTTTAACTTTAACTGACTTTAACTTTAAATAATATAACGTTTAACTAATGACTTAAGTTTCGTTTTATAATATTCTACATCTAAATAACTTAAATCAGCTTGATTTTTAAAATTATAAAAAAATATAATTTTTTTTATATAGTTTCTAAACTTAGATAGACACTCATTTTCTATACAAAATAGTTGACCTGTGGTCATAAAACTCCCCTTGCAGTATTATTAAGATATAAAACCAGCATGTAAAAGTCTGCTTCTTATTATTATTTTTGTTGAAAAAATTACAACTTAAATGTACAAATTAAGAAAAAAACATATCATTAAATAATTTTAAATTAACGATCACGCTGGGGTATCCTATGTGAACTTACCTGTATGAAAAAGAAGCGAAACAAGCTAAAAATGGAAGTGTTGTTAAAACATTAAACGTAACATATAAGAAATGAAACTAAATAAAAGAAAACCATTTAAAAAATGTGCACAAATACATGCTCACGTTTATATGTAAGTACATAGGAATATTTACAGTATCGGTCATAACATTTAAGAAAAATTTTAAGTTAATGCTTTCTGGTTTTTTATACAGTGATGTGCATTTAATTAGGAGTGAAGGTTTTTTATCTTTACGATGAGATTTCATTTAAATTATATCACATTTATTTAACATGATTTAGATATTAAAAAAACAAAATTAATTTAATTGTATTTTTAAATGTACTAAAGTTAAATAAATCGATCAAAAAATAGTTATAACTAGTATAAGATTACTTTTATGATTTTATTTCCTAAAATATATGTATAAAGAATACGTATCTTAAATAAAATATTTAACAAACATTATATAAAATCACTTTAAAAATGAACAACTCATATACAGGAAACTGTTTCTTAACATATTGACTGAGACTGTATATTTCAAATGTAAGTGTTTATATTTAAGAGCGTTTCCTTGTGTCATCTCATTGCTGTGAATATGGTTCAACGAAAAAATAAATCAGTCGAGAAAAACATAACAAAATAAATAATAAGTTCAAAATAACATCAGCATTAAGAATAATAACAACAAGAAGAAAATCAGAAGTTAAAATACAGAAAAATAATTTTTTCATGCTCAACATGACAGAAGCGATAACTTATTTACGACTTTACTTTTTTATTAATATTCAATGATTTTGGCCTCTGCTTTCAATACAAATACATTTTTTATTTTCCTTGCTTTTTAAACCTTTTTATTGCATTTTTAATGTTGATTCCTGTTTTTACTGTGCTATGCTGCAACACTTAAGAGAGCATAACAACAACAAAAAAACGATAATTTTTAACATTCTTGCACAGACATTTATAAATATTGGCCGGTTCACATAGTATAAACATCTTGCTATGAGTACAAACACACCCACATGCAGATCTTAAACAGGAAGTGCTGTTGTCCCACAAAGTGCTTTTGGTATGAAACATAAGTCCTATGACCCTTAATTGATAGTTATGACCTAATTATTATTTACAAGATTTTGTTCTTCCTTGCGGGATATTTAAAATTATTGCTTTTTATGCTTCATTTGCTTTGCTTAATTGACTGGACCTAAAATGGTTTAGAAAAAATCGTTGCGAAGTTAGATTAAGAAAAATTCAACCAGTTAATTTATTCTCAAGAAACAGGATACAAAATTTAACAAAAATGTATGCATCTAAGTATTCCGGAAATTTTGGTCATTAACAAATTTGTTGCCACATCGCTGAACACAATTTTGTTTCCATAAGTTGCACGAATTGATGACTGATTTTCAAAGTAAATCTGAATTGTTTTTTAGCGCTGATTAAGCGTCATCTATTCCTGATGATTTTCCATAGTAGAGTTATGAGAGTAGTATGAGAGTTAACCCTTTTGTTAGTTCTAGTCTAATATTTAATTGAAAAAAAAAAATGAGTTCGATTTATTTGAAAAATTTTTGCTTGGTAGACTGTTTCTGGGATTTGCCCATATGGACATTTGTATATAACCTTATTTATTTACTTTTTGGTCTACTGTCGCTGCGTTGCTTTTGATAATAATATTTAAAGAACTTAAACCTATTTTCTAAAAATAACGTTTTTTTATACAAAAAGTTCTAAAATATATGCGTGTATGAACGTATATATGTAGGTATGTATGAATATATGTCGATAAATGTGTACAGTTTGCAGGTGTACAAATAATATCTATTTCGAAACAAAACTCTTTATCAACTTGATTAACGCATGTTATTTCTACTTTATTTTCGTGTTTCATAGTTATTATTTATTTTGTTTAAACAAGTGATTTTTAAATTTTAATTATTTTGTTAGTTTAACGTATTTTACTTCCATTTTTTACTTACTTGATCTTTAGCCAAAGAACTTAGAAATAGTCTTACCATAAGTAAGTTTTATCGGTATCATTTACTTTAAAATACATACATACATTAAAATATGGGCAAATCCTGCGTGACGCATGCTACATTCGTACACGTTTTTTGATTAAACTATAAAATTTTTTTGGTCTTTTAAAAGAGAAAGCTTCAACTCATTCGTAGTGTTTAGTGGGATTTGTTGTGAAACAATTTATCACAAAGTTTCATGACGCACGCTACAAAAAGTGGAAGTAACTTTTTAATTGGTGTGTGTTTTCGTAATTTTTAGCGAATTTTGAACAATAAGGCTCAAAAACCAAAATCTTAAAAGAAAGAAGAATACAAGAGAAATCTAAATTAACTTTTTTGTAATAAATAAATAATTTAAAAAAAATTTAACTTACAATTTTTTAATAACTTTAATACAAAAAGCTATATATTTGGTCTAAGTACCCTGATATTTTCAGAATGGTGTCTCTACTAGTTTTCGAGATATTAAAAAATTTGAAGACGAATGTTTTTATTAGTTCATCATAAAAATTTCATGGGCTTCGTCACAACGCATTTTTTTTTTTTAAGTTGCCAAATTTATATGGGAACATAGAAAAAATGCGCAACAGAGCTTCCAGTAAAAATGAATGAATGTATTTTTGTAATTGTAATTTGAACTTTGTAATTTGCCTAACGCCGATAGTCCAATAACAATAGCAAAGGTTTATAATGCAATTTTTGGAAGAACTCAAATAGTGACGCATGCTACAGAAATTAATATGTTAATATTTTTTTTTGTTGTGAAAATTTTAATTTTTTATTGCTTAAAAGTAGAATATGAACTAGATTTAAAAATATAGACAACTTAAAAAAATTGTTTTTTCTACTCACAATGTAAAAAAAAATTGTTTTCCCGTGACGCACGCTACAAAAAATGGACCTGACATTTCATACCTAATTTTTATCTTTCTAAAGTAGTAAACAAAAAAATGTTTACTAAAATTGAACAGAATTGAATAAAAAAAAAATATAGCTTTTGATCGGACCATCTATAAAAATTTCTTGTATAATCTTAAGAGACCTGAGGTAGGGTAGGATTTGGTAATAACTTTCGTTTTAATGATCATCGATTTTTTTTTATAAATATTTATAAAACTTTAGTTATCTAGACATCTAGTCTAGTATTTAATTTAAAAAAATTTAGTTAGATTAATTTGAAAAATTGTTCTTTGGTAGACTGTTTCTGGGATTTGCACATTTATTAAAAATACCTGGAAGTACATACATACATATGGTAATATTAGCTTCAAAATATAATTTGCATTTAAATTAGATTGTTGTTGCCAACAACTGTGCATAAGAAGAAAAATTAAAAAAAATTATCGCATGTAGTTTGTTCTCAATTTTTCCTTAACTATTAAATAACAGTATGTATTGCAAATGGTTACACTTTCTGCTTCCCACCGATATATAAAATATTTAAACTACATGTTTCAGATATAAATACATAGTTAATCAAATATGTAAAAAGACGAAGGTAAACAAATAACTTAAAAAATCAAAAGCCAACAAACAAATACAAAAAAAAACATGTCAATTCCTATGGTTAAACGAACCAGCAACACATATTTGCACTTGTTAAATGGGTCAAGGCAATATTTGTACATTTCATTTGGTAAAATTCATGCACGAAAAAAAGAACAAATACATTAACCAATAACTTTAAACAAATCAAATCACATGATACTTTTTGTGTTCTCAAATATTTAGAAATATATTTCTTATAGTTGTTATATGGAGATACATATAAGAAAGTGTATTTACTACCATAATATTGATAACTAACTTTACTTTACTTATTTTGAAGAGTTATGATAAAGTTTTATTGCCTTCTTCATAACTCTTAAATACATCACAGGTAAAAAAACATATTATTTGCATTTAATTACTTAACAATTTCAAAGTAAAACAAATACAACTGATACTAGATCAAATATTATTGAACGTTACTTACTACAAGAATAAGTTTAAAACAAAAACATAGAAAAATTCAACTTTTTTTGTAGTTATAAATAAATCAATCATGTTAATTTAACCTAAAAAAAAAGTTATTTTAAATATATACGTGCAAGTAAAACTTTTTACAAATAAAATTGTAAATTTTGGGGATAAAAATGTTAAATCTGTGTTTATGTCTCTTAAATTCCTAGATAGCATAAACGCTGCCAAGGGGCTTCACGATGTACTCTCTCTTAGTATTCATATGGCAATAAATAAAAAGTCAGAGCAAATTTTCGTTTTTATACCCGTCACACACACACGTGGTATGGGTATATATAGGTTTGTCACTTCGTTTGTAATTTCTTCAATATTCATTTGCGACCTTATAAAGTATATTTATTCAGGATCCTTATAGATAGGGAAGTCGATTTAGCCATGTCCGTCTGTCCGTCTGTCCGTCTGTCTGTGTGTATGTTGAAATCAAGTTTACGTAGCTCTTATAGGTAACCCAGGGCTGTATGTGGTATCAAACTTTTGGAAATGCTTTGGAGAAAATCGGTATTGAAAAGTGGCAAGATCCATTAATAACCGTTTTTTTAAGTTTTTTTTTTTTTGGGACATGTCTTTTGGGGAATTTTAAAGAAAAAAAATTTTCGATGTTAAAGCAAAAAAAATTTTTTTTTTTTTTTGTTTTTTACACATAAATCATTATATTTGTGGGTAAGACATGTCAATTGGGAAAAAAAGCAAAAAAAACATTTTTTTACACAAAGATTATTAGATTTGTGTGTTTTGAAAAAAATTTACTAATAGACACACATAGATACACGTACTGAAGGGTATATAAGATTCGGCATTACCGAATATAGCGCTCTTACTTGTTTATAATTCAAGTGTTGTGGTAGTTAAAATGGTAGGTAACATCTTTTTGTTGAAATTATAAATCATCTGAAATCATCATGATTACTTAAAAAGCCTTTTTTAACATTTTTCTGTGTCTCCGGATATTCTTTAACTATTTTCTTTAAAATAGTATAGACCAATTACTCTGCTTGTTTACAACAGTTTAAACAGTTAACTGTTTTTTAGTTTGAAGAGCGTAGTTTTGTTATGTGTTTTTTAAGTTAAATGATTCTTAAATTATGTGTAAAAATAAGAAAGGTTTCAACAAGTTATTTTTATGATAAAAAACGATTTAAGGAGAAGTCAAGTTCACATATGCTGGCTAATTACTATTGGACCTTATAACAAGACTTACGCGAAGCAAAGTACATATTTATTAACAAAGCAATGTAACTTCATTTTGTTAATAAGAACTGAAATTTAAAAAAATTATAATAAAATATTTATGAAAAACAAAAAAAACTCGATTTGCATTTGGAACAGTTAAATCAATCAATAAGCATTGTCTTTATTATGCGTAAAAAATTGCAGCTTGTGCCTTGATTACGATGCAACCTTAGATAGGTGTGTGTGTGTGTGACAATTTTGTTAAGACATTATGAAGGTAAAAACAAACTCATTATACCTTTGCTGTGATGTTTTAGTCTATACAAACCATTATATTCGCACATATTTTGTCTTTCCCTTACAATATTATTATTATTTTTTTTTTTTAAATATGCAATTTAGGTAAAAGGTTTATTTAAAAAAGTTAAGAAAGAGTTAAAATTCTAAGGCCGTTTATCTCAATAGACAATTTTTTTTGTTTAAATAAAATGACTTCGTAATTTTTTTATGGTTAACTATTATTTTGCGAACCTGTAAATAAATAATTTTCGTATTATTTATTTGATTTTAAACATTTTTTTTCTTTTGTAATATTTTCCCCTTTTTTATTTATTTATCATATCGATTGAGTCTTATATAAGCACATCATTAATTGTTACCACTATATCCTTTGCAGTTTGCATGATATATGAAAATAATTGACATTTGTCTAGACATGCAACATCTGCATCGTTAAATTTTCCCTATGTTTATGACAACGAGTTATTCCTCTTATTACATATTACTTAAATGATGGCTTCGATCTGCTAATTTATCCTTCATATCATTAACATTAAGTTTACTTGACAAATGGAAGTTAATGATACCGCTGAGAGTTAGTTTTAAATATATTGTGTTTGTTAATTTTTTATTTTTGTTAAATTGTAAGACAATTTTTAAATGGTAGTTTGTAAATATAATTTAGTTCAGTTTTGTACAGTAAAATATAAATATTGCGGAAATAATGTTTATATTTTGAAAATAATATCGATTTAACCTGTTTAGAGCAACTTAAAATAAGTATTTTTTTGTTATATATAATTTCCGTAATGTTTTCGGTAGTAATTTTTATACCCTCTCTGGAAAGATATACAAATATTATCCATCAGTTAAATTTCAGCAATTAAATTTAAAAAATTTTTTTGTTCCAAACAACTTTCCATTAAAGTGGCAGCTTTAAGCATACTTTAGAAAAAAATCAACTTTAAAGTCATTCCAGAAATAGTTTAATAAATGTAACCAAATAAAGAAAGGAAAAAAATGTTTATATTTTTTTTTATTAACGAAACAAAAAAAAAATTTGTTTATGTTTATAGCAACCGACAGCAGCAACAACTAAACGACCAACAAACTATTATAAATGTAGCAACGACAAGTTATAATAGCAAAAACAACAAAATGAACAAAATTAGTAAAATAAGTGAAATGAGCGTAAAATTATTGCAAATAAAGGCAACATAAAACTCTAAGGTAACAAAACTTAAACCAAACACAAATGAGACGGGAAGTTACACCAGCAGAAGAGATGAAAGGAATTATATGCAACAAAATAAACAGCATTATTAACTAAAAACTTTTTCTATAAAATGCTAAAATTTATGTTTTTTTTTCCAAACAAAATTCAACTCTAACACTAAGTCGACCTTCCCATCTAAAACTTAAAAGTAAAAGTGCCAAACTCACAAACTTTTGATAAGAGTGTATTGCAAAAAGATTAGTCAGAGCAACAAAAATAAAAATAAAAAATTGTTTATAAACTCCAGTAAATAGTGGAAAAAAGAAATTAAACTCAAACATCGCACTGCTGGCAATAACTCACCAATGCAGAGAGAAGGTGGAAATGATGCAATAGGAAGGTGTTATACAGGGTCATTTTTATGCAAATTTAATCCTGATTCTTTCATCACTTAAAGTTTAGTTAAAAAGAAATAGAAAAGGAACAAAAAACACATAAACAATGCGGAAAAGACTTAATGAATTTTTTTTAATTAAAAAATGAAAAGTTTATTTGTGTAAATTGAAAAAGTAGTTGAAAATTAAACAAAAAATAAAAATTTTAATCAACCAGTCATGTTTTACAAGCAGTTAATTTTTGATTTTACACAAATTAAGAATAAAAATGTAACGTAAACTTAATTTTAATAAAAAAAAGATTTGGAAAACAGGAATCACACATAGAAAAGTTGATTAAAAATAGTTTAAAACAATCTTATATTCAATCTGAAACTTAAGAAAAAAAATAGTTTGATCTTAAATAAAAATGATTACAGATTTGTATTGTTTTTCCTTGAAGCTTTCTAATTGTCCTCTTTTTGGTTTGTTATAAAATAATTCTTTTAGATGTTAATCCAAAATATTTTTATACCCTACACCACTATAGATAGGAAGGTTAGTAGGCGCCTGTACGCAGATTTAAGATTCAAGAGGCTTAGAATTTCTTTCAAAGTTGATTAAAAGTTATCTTTCTGTCCATTAACATTGGTATCTTAAATACAGGTCATAAATTTTTACAAGTTTTAATGAATTTTGCTTAAATCAAACTCTTTTATAGACGAAAATGGCTGGACCGAATTTTATAAAGATTTGACATGAATATTTCTTGGTAGAAACAATAGTAGGTGAGACTCCTTTCATAGAAAGTAAATAATTTTGTTCGTATATCTTGAAACTGTTACATTAAGATTTCAAAATTTCAGTAGGTTATTCCAATACAAATGTGCATTGTTATGCTCTGGATGCAAGGACATGTCCCAACCCGTACAACGAAAAACCATATTTATGGCAAAATAATCTTTCAGGGAAAGCAAATGGGTCGTAGACACTTAAGAATATAATATTTTTATTGCGCTAAAACTTTGCGTAAACTACTTAAACATTAACTGATTAATTCTAGCAAAATTTTGATTGGAGAGGATGAGGACTTGGTACGTCTCCTTTAAAAGAAATACGATGCCTCTCATATATGTAGAAGTATATAAGATACAATCTTTATATATTGATTTGATGATTTTAATCATATAGAGAATTGTTATTAATTTCTAATCTGAAAATCTATACTCGTTAAAGTTTTTAGGCTTGGCGTGAATGAATTTGGCTCAGTTGATAAAAAATTATGTAGCGTCGAATATGGGACATGATATTTCCTACACAATGAAAAATTTATAATATGGGATATTGGTGGAGCTAAGAAAGTTTTAGTTTTTAAATTTAGATACAGTCACTTCGATATTTTTTGGCAGGTATTTAAAGGTGAATACCTTTAATTTGCATACGTGTTACTATGATATCAATTAAATAATTGAAGCCATATATATTCACAAAATTTTAAACTTGAAGAAGTGACTGGGTTACATCCGTAAAAACTTAATAGCTATTGCCATATAAAAGTTACTCATGGCACTAAAGTTTGTTAGTCATTGCTTAGACAAAAACTGATCTTAAATTTGTTAACAAATCAAAAACAATTTTCCTAAAAAACTTATTATGCCTAACTGGAGTTGGTAGGTATGATTCTGATCCACTACACTTCATCCACTTCACGGATATGAAACTTGAATGGTAAAAAGACAATTTTTAGGAATTTTTCTAAAATTAATATTGTCATCCTCACTGTTTTCTAATCCAGGTGCAACTTAAGTAGTCGCAATTGTTATTATTTTATAACAACAATGACTTGCTAATCTCAATTACTTTAATTCCACTGGGAACAAAAATAGAAGAATATTAAATTTATCAAAGATATATAAGAATATATTTTTAAAACAAATTTCTTAAAAATATTGCTTAAACTTAAACTCTATCAAAATCTGTTAAACTTATTCTATAATTTAAAAGTATTTATAGAGGTCGAGTGTAGTTTGTTACGAGTTGCAATTTTGCCTTACCGCACTGGCACAAATCCATACTCATGCAACATAAATTGTAGCAAACAAACAAACAAACAAACTAGTAAGAGCGTTATATTCGGCTA
>NDXZ01037249.1:2002-13258 GCA_003055125.1 Paykullia maculata | reverse complement strand
TGAATGTTTTATTTTATATTTGTTGCACTTATTTAATGTTTAAACATTTTATGATACAAGATTTTTCAAAATAATAGTTTGACTTTTTTTAAAATGAAATTACAATTTTATAAAAAAAAAATGTAAGTAAATTACAAAACATTTATTTGAAATGAAACAAAAATGTTCTTTTTTTTCATTTTTGGTTTAAATATATTAAAAATTGAAGCCAGAAAAGTTATTGATTTTGCCTTTGCATTATTATCACGTATATTGTTAACATGTTGTGCAAATAATGTGAAAAATATTAAAAGTTTAAAAATATCACGGCTGATAAATGTGTGGGCTTTTTTGTAGACTGAATTGCAATTGGTGTTAAATATTTGAATTATAAAAATGATGGATTAAAGTTGAAAAACACGTTAAGGAAACATATTTATTTATTAATTCTATTTATATACTTTGACAGGTTTATCAATAGTTAGCAGTTCTTTAATAAATCATATAAAGATAAGAACCCCCATTTTTTTTTAATAACTAAAGTGTATTTTTAGGCGAACAACATTATCGCAAAGCAAACAATTTAGCTGCTCCATATATATTATTCTTTCTACTTTTCCCAGGATTTATGCTTAATAAAATTCAACCATCAAATGTAAAAAACTTTGTGTCTTTGTTTTACAATTAAAGAAAAGAACACGCACCATAGATCCTTTAAATAAATATTCATTTGAAATTACAATTTTCTAAAAATATAATTAGGAAAAACCACAAAAAATTTACATATGTACAAAATGAATAAAACAAGCAGAAAAAAATGTGTATTTTCATATCAATAATAGCAATTACAACCCTTTTTAATCTTTTCCAAACATTCATGCAAGTGTTCATTAAAATTGTCATGCAATAAAAAAAAGAACCCCAAAAAAGGAAACGTTTTTTTTTTTATATTCGAGACACACTATAATTACGCTAAATAATTCATTTATGTTAAATATCTAAGAAAGAACCAAAATAGTCTAACATATAGTAGAAAAATCTTTATAGCAATCATGACTTTTTTGTTAAATTAAAAAATAAATTGTTTTTCTGCATAGGACATTCAAGTGTGTAATAACTATCAAAAAATAGAACGCTAAGGTGGATAATAACAATCTTACAACTTAAGTTGAAATACATGTGTCGACCTTCAAACCGCATATAATCACGTTTTGTTTAAAATGAACACTTTGTTGCGTTAGAAAAATTACACAGTTTTATTCTAGCGGGAAACATATGTTAAAGTTTTTAGTGTTTTGTGACCATAATAAAATTACTGAAAATATTTTAAAAAAATTTTATATATCTCGTTCATTTAAACTTAAATATAAATAAAATGTTTTTTTTTACTAACTTAAGAAATAAAGCAAAACTAAAGTGTGCTTATAGTTGTACCACAAACTGTTACATCCTCTTGCTCGCCCATATACTTGAAAGGTTTTTTTATAGTGTCCTTAAAACTGTAGCACCACTATTTTCTATTCATGCTATTATTAAAATGCTCCCAAATGTTTTTTTCTTTCCAATAAATTTTTATAAGTAATTTTGAATTTATTTATAAAACGTGGCAACATGTGAAAGCAACTATTAAATTTAAATTTGCATAAAATGTAAGAAAAAAATTATTTTTTTTGCAATAGTTTTTGATACTTTTTATATCTTTTACACAATATGTAGATTCACATTAATTTTTTATAATTTAATAAAATAATAATAAAATTTAATGTTTTACGTGTAAAAAGCTTACAATTGACGATGTTATATAATAAAAACCCTTTAGGGCAAACAGGTGTTTTAAAGACAAAAAAAAAAAACTCGAAACATAAAAACAAAGAAAAGTGCTTAACGCTGTTATGACGCTTTAGATGAAATGTTTATAGTTAAGGCTGTAACAGTTGTCTACGTTTACATGATAAAGTGAAATAAATTTAGAAAAAACTTCTTACATTTCTTTTGCCAGAAAAGTTATTAAAGAAAACTTCCTGAACTTAACAGCGTTTAATAGGCATATCATGCGTTCCAAATAAAATTAATATTATTTCTTTTTATTTCTACTTCAAATTGTTACAATTTTGCAAGCTAAACGACAGCACTGTTTTACTAAATGCAAATTTTTTGAGTGGAAAAATTATGGATTTACACAAGAGCATTAAGAAATCTAATTTTTATATAAGTAAAAAACGTTTGAATTTTGTCAGGACATCTCGTAGCATAAGTCAGTGGTCCTGATTTGATACCTGCTAGAAAATACAGTTTTTTAATCAACTAAAAATTAGCTTTACTCTTCTAAGCTCTACTTTGATCTGCTCTAAAAACTTATTTCATTGCCGTCAAAGAAAAAATAAATAAATTTTATTAATATTTATGATACCTATAATCATTTGACCTATGTTTTTCAGTCCTAGTCTCTTAAGCCTAATAATATTAATCAAACAATTTCATTACCACAGAGCACAAGTGCTCCCTTAGTGATCACCTGCTAACACTAGCGCTTATAAAAGGCATAAGACTTCCCATATATATAAATTTCCCTTTAAATACTAAATAAAAGCTTATTTTATTGCAATCATGTATATCGTAGTCACCAGAAGTATTTAATAAATAAATAAACAATTTAAGATTTAAAAAAAATATATGTTGATAAATAATTTGCTGGTTCTTATTAAATAAAAATTATTCAAGTAAAAAATTGCTTGTTTTTTGCTTGTATAATTGGAATTCACTGTTGGCAACAGCTTATTAACGCTTGATTGATAAAAGAGAATCTTATGTACAATTGCTCTCGCTAACAAAAAAAAAAAAAATATGTAAAAAGTAAAATTCAAATTGGAATAAATATTTAAACAAAAGGGAACATGAAATACTGGTAATAAAATTTGGATACACACATGCTTTTCTTTTATATATACACAAATCAGTGTTGCCATTTATCCAAAATTAATCTTTTATATGATTTAAAATGACAAAAATGCATGGATGCTGTAAATAAACTAAAAATTTTAATGGTTCCATGGAAGGCAAATTAGAAGTGTATGAGTTTGCAATTAGTGAAATACATTTGAACTAGGGTTAGGTAATATATATCGAAATATAAATATTTCGATATTTTTTAAAATCAATCGATTTATAGCGTCGATTTTTTTTTGCAATATTTTTTTTGAAAAAAAACTTCTCGTCACAGTCTTTATCAAATAGACTGTTATAGTTAATGCTTGTATTGACAATAACGGCGCGTTTAATTAGATACTATTAAAGGTATTTTCAAGTCTATAGCAACAAAATTTTATTTATACCCGTAACTGACAAATCTATAAATTAAACATTTGTATATGCAGTTTCATAGTTGGGGTTTATTCAGCGTTCTTTTGTTTCTGGCTTGTGGATAATATTTTGAATACGTTGTTTTATTTTTAATAAATTTTTAACAAAGCATTAACCATGTGGAGTTGTGTGTGTCCAGTATTTCATGCCGTTTCTTTCTAAAGTCAGCATAAGATATAAAAACGTATGTTTTTAAGCTGAAAATATTATGTCTTACCTGGCCTGATAATATATTATATTGCAATATGCACTTTGTGGTACATGTGGGTATTTAAACTAGAACACGGATGATTAACAAAGCAATTGGAATAAAAGTATGCTTATGTGGTTAACTGCTATTAGTAATTAACTAAATAGATTAAATAATTTTTTTAAACAAATGTTCTGTCATTTAAAATAATCTCCTTGAGCTTGTCTCATTTTATTTGGCAATATCTTATGTTTTTTAAGAAACTTTTACTAAGTGATTTTTTGGCAACACTGACATATTCAACATATGCCCGCTTAAATCCATCAAGAGTAAATTTTTAATGAACTTTAGTTTTATTTTGTAGTTGTTTGGCACCAACGTCTGTCTACGAAAAAAAAATGGGAACGAAAGTGAAACACCTGAAAAAGAATTAAACAAATAACAGAAACATTTTTAAAATAAAGCTCTATTGGTTTACTACAGATATTTGTGATTAACACGTATATATTCAAACTTTTGTCATTTTTTCATATCATTTTGAATGCGTATTTTAATTAGTTAAATTAATTTGATTTATTTAATCTACAAGTTAAATAGCAATATTGATGTTGCACATACATTAAGTACCAATAAAACATACTTACGTATGGATAGTTCCTTAAGACAGCCCATTTCATGGCATTAATTCCGAAGACTTTACAATTTTTTAGCTTTCATGGACATAAATACATATTACACATAAATACATATTACAATATTAAATTATTATATTAATCTTGCATAAATAAGTTATTATTTATTTAAAATAACTTCTGCCACTTTTAAAAGCATCTTAAGTGTTTTTCTTTTCCCAAAGGAAAATTTAAAACAACCCTTTTATTAGAATTCATTCTAAAGTAATTTAGAGTGCAAAAAATGCATTTGTTTAGGTAAATTTTGTTTTGTATTTTTTAAGTAATATCATTATCTATAACTTTATTTTAAGAAGCTTTTAGTTTATTATTAATTTATGTTTATTCTTATAATTTTTTTATACTAAAATCTATTTGCCAACTTATGATCTTAACAACGTTTTCTTTACTTTTATCCACAAGTTCAATCAAATTTGAAGCCCACAATTACACAGTCATCTACATGTAAATAAGCAATTACAGCTTCATAAAAAACTGCAACAGAAATTGAAAACAAAAACCGTTATGACCATTTGTAATAGAAAAATAAAGAAAGAAAGAAACAAAACACATATAAAATCATAATCTTCTCAAGGGTCTACTAATGGCAACGATAATGGTTACGATTATGTGGTGGATAATTAGTTTGTTTATTTGGTTTGATACGATTTCTGTTTTCCCCCTTTTAGCATACAAATCGAATAAAATCTTTAAACGCTCTTGGCAGTGGCCACAATTGTATATAGTATATGCAAAAGGAAAGGATGAACAAAATAAACTACTCAACGATGATAAGCATAATGTATAAAATGTCTGTTATATCGTGTGACATTAACACCTGGGAGAAAGATTTTTGTTTTTTTTTTTGTTCTTTGTTTTTAATGTACAATTAGGTAAAGTCATATAAAGTACTTAATCAAAGGCTTTTTAAAAATCTTTTATAATAATTAACTAAAAAAATATTAACTAAAAAAGGTGGAACCGTTGTTTATCTCATATAATTTCTTTGCCAATTTAAGTAAAGATCCTGTTGTTACCTGTTTGTTCCCATGTAACACTTACTCCTGAAAATCACCATAGAACAAATAAAACTGCTTAGAATATCTATTGGAATTGTAAACACTTTTACCAATAAGTCTTATGAAAACGCAGCCTTTTTCCATCTTAATAAATATCAGCCATTTTTTAAATTTTCTCGACTACACAGAGACTGAGTGGGTTCAAATTTCTTAAAATAGAAAGTCATTATTTACCTATTAAACCTTTAAGTGGGTTGGCGTTTGATTTAATGAAGTAAATTAATAAGTCAAATGTAAATTTAAAATACTTTTTTACAACATATTGTAGAATATAGTAGATTTATGTATAAATTAGCTTCTTCCTGTTTAAATAAACCATTTTTGCTAAAAAAAATTTAAGGTCCTTAAAAAAAACTTTCAAATAAAATATTTAAGTTCCCTGTAAGATTAACGCTTTTTCTATATGTTTTTTTTTCCTATGTCTTTACATATTTAGTTTTCTTAAATTTTATAGTTGTTTTCCTGCTATTTTCGTTCGTAAACTTGTTTGTGTTGATGCTGTAAATAATCTCTATAACTTTTTCACGTTGTTTTTTTTTCTCTTCCTTTTAGCTGTTTTTTTTATTATGAATTATGTTGTTTATGATCAAGATAAAATCCTGGTTGTATTTTCGTTTTGTTGTTTTTGTTTTAATAATCATGACCTAATAATTGTCGGTGTTTTTTCTTATTTTTTCTTAAAAAGAAAGAGGGTATCTGTAGTGGAACTATTTATTGTTATTTAAGTACGTGATAATTTTGTATATAGAGGAGACCCACGACATGATCTTTGATCAAAATAAATCATCATCTTAATTAATTGCCGTTATAATTTGCAAGTAAATTAAGATTTATGAAAATGGTCAGAAATAATAAATCTTTGCAAGGCTTATATTTAATGAGGATAAATATTAGTCTAAAATATTGCAAAATATAATAATGAATAAGATGACAATGACATGTTTGTCTGAAAAGAATTTTTAGTAGAAAGCAACATTAATATTGGGCTTGAAAATTATTTTAATTAAAGGAAAAACACATATAATGTTAACACAATACAAATTATAATTTAGTTAAACTGGAAAAATTTTCATTTAAAGAATTCCCATTAATATTAAATAAACTATAAAATGTTTTATATTTAAAAAAATGATTTAGTTTTCTGCATATGAAACATTTTTTTTTAGTTTATTTTATTAAAAATTTTCGTATTTCTAACTTTATTTGAAAATTCATTTTTATAAAAATATAATTTATTAAAACTTAAACTTAATAATAAAATTTGTTTAAACTTCTACTAATATGTAAATTTAAAACTAACATTTTTAAAAGATTTTTTTTTGTTGTCCGTGACTAAAAAGAATATTTTGTTAAAATAAATCGCACACACACACAGACACAAAATATTTTTAAAATTTTTTTAATAATTTCTTTGAAATTTTTTGTTTAAATTTTGTTATTTTTAAATTATTTATAGGATAAAAACAAAAATAGCAGTTTTTCTCCGCAATGACAGATGGCAGCCCCATTATCCTAGGACCTGCTACAGCAGACCAAGCACCTGCTTAGCTGGAACATTAACCGATTAACGAAACTCAAACAAGGCAAAATGGATAGGTAATAGAGAAAACAAATAGAGTAACCCTGTGCACCTTTTTCCTATGTTGCTTCATTTTTAATGCAAAGCAAAGTTTGTATATTTTTATTCTAATATAATTAATTATTCATCATCATTTAATTAAATTACCTGTAGGCTTTAGTAATTCTGTTTAAATCAAAGGCTGTGGGGAAGTTTTTGACTCCTATCGGAGTATCGTGCACTGGATTGCCATATCAGAGAATTTATTTCGCCTTAAAAGTATTTTTAAATGTTTACAAAACATAAACGTATTTAATCCAAAAGAAGTTTCTAAGTTTAATAACAAATTATATTCTTTATTTATAACCGAAAGAAACAACAAAGATTTCTGACTATTAAGTTGTAACAAAACAGAGTCTTTAGAATGAATTTAACCCACAACCCTCAGATAGAGAAAATAACTAATACTTACTAGACTTTATGGCTCCACTTTCTAAGTAGTTTTTATTTTTTTTTATTTTTACCTTAATTTTATATTTAACCCTTCGTCATACACATGTTTCGATTGCCACATTCATAACACGTGGGTCTGGAGAGACCCACCATATATTTTGATGCCTTTATATGGAAAATATTATAATTTTTGATATTATTATATTACAGCAGCTATATTTATTTCTTTAGTAATTATTAATCGTAAAACATTATGCTTATTATCAAGGAAAAAACCATTAACGGATGTCCCGTAACCTAAAATTTTGAACGAATGAATTAGGAAGAGGCAATAAAACAAAAATAAGTTTTATGATGATATGTGTCAAATTTCTTACCTGCATATTTGTAAGAAAAAACGATTAAAAATGGACTTTTGAAAATATTAAAAGTATTCAATGCTTGTTTTAGCTTTTCAGAAATTTAGACATTTGTAATGTTAGTATGTGATTTTAAAAAATTTACATGCGGAATAAAGAATAGAACGATACAAACAAAAGGCAATTTTTATTTTTAACTTGATAATTTGCTTATTTTTTTTTTTAGATTTATAATTATTAAAAAGATTAAATAATGCTGCTGTAACATAGTAATATCATATATTATAATATTTTCACTATAAAAGCATCAAAATGTATGATGGGTCTGACCATACTCATGTCTTACGAATGTGAAAATACAGTCGAAACATGTGTATGACGAAGGGTTGAAAAAATTCGCATAATCTTCAATATATAATCTTACAGTTATTAAATATTTTGTGATGATCAACGTATTACAATTAAACCTTAATATGGATTTTTTTAAATTTTGCATTAAACCACGTAACACATTTCCTGATATATTCTTTCTATTTCCTTTGCTTGACATCCAGCTATGAGTCAGTACTTTTGCATATCGAAATATAATTGCATGTCTGTTCGAAAAAACCGCAAAACTGTTTTTTTTTTGTAAGTGAAAATCTTTTGAGTCTATATTTGTCTATTAATGCTTGAACAAGAAGTTTTTATCCATAAAACAGTTTTATTTTACTTGGTACATCCTCTTTTTGCTAAAGTTTTTATGGTTGGCAAGAGTATGCAATTGTGCGTGTGTGTGTGGGTGGGTGCGGAATTTCCGTTATAGTTTATATGTGTTTGTGTGGTATTAATGTATGCGTAAGGAAAGTTTTATTTTTCTTACTATAATGATTGTATTAAAAACACGTTTAATGGTTAAAACTTTACATATGAATTTAATGGAGCTGCAATGACACTTTATGACTATTAAGGGATTTAAAAACAAAATCTGCTGATTTTACTATCAGTGTAGGAGTACGTGAAAATATTTGCTGTTAACCACAAAAATTGTGTGTTATTTTTTGCGTAGTATAAACCTTTTTTTTGTGGTATTTCACAAAAATTTGGAGTTTAAATAAATTTTAAAACTTTAAACCAAAAAAATATTTTATAACTTAAGCAAATAATAAATTGATTTTTTTTATTTACTAAAATCTATTTATTTTTTTATTAAGTCATATTTTCTTTTAAATCAAATCCCATGTGTTTATAAAAATTTTTTTTTGCACCAAAAAGAAAAAAAAACAAATAATTTAAAAACCAAAAACCTATTTGAAGTAATAAACAAAGATATTTTATGCATGACTTAAAAAATTCTTATAGATTTTGTTTTCCCTTTCTTTTTTAGATTCTGTAGAACATAAATTTTTTGTTTTTTTCAAAAACATGACAAAAAATTTCGTACTTTTTCGTTATTCTTAAACAAAAGAAAACCACATTTTTTGCTTTTTTGTTGTTACATTGTAGGAATAACAAATGTTTTAAGTTTTGCCGTATATATTTAATATTTTTTCTTTCTCTACGAAATTCTTTTTATTCATCGTCTCTTTGAAAGAAAAACTTTATTTAAATTTTTCGTTTTTATTTTTCCTTTTTTTTGCTTTAAAGTGGAAAACTTTTTTGGACGTTTAAAAATTCATACGCCTTTTGGTTTAAACCATTTAATTTGACTGGTTTAGAAAGTGAAATTTAAAAATGTACAAAAGAGTTTTAGAAAAAAAATATTTTGGAAAAAAAAAATTGAATATTTTTTTAGCATGATTAAGAAAAATAAACTTTTTACTTTAATGTTTTAAGACTGCTTAGTGTTAAATAAAGGCAAAGGGTCAGATTCGAGAAACAAAATTACAAGTAAATTCAAAATTTTTATTTAGTTTTTTTCACTACTTTTTTCCAGAATGATTTTGGTGGATCTGTTATCAAATTGTAAAGAAACAACATCATCACTGCAAATAAATTTGACTAGTTTTAAATGTAAGAATATTTTTGTATTGATAATCAAATAAAAATTTCACGAAAAAGAAATATTCTTTCTTTTTTAAGGCTTATATAAGGAATGACAAAAAACCAATTTCACCAATCTTGAAAGAAAAATTTGTAAAATAAAAACAAGCCTAAACATTTCTTAAGCTGCCGATAGCAATTTGATTATGAAGTTTTCTTATTAAACTTTAAAAAAGGAGTTGACACCTCGTTTTCTGTGTATTTGCTTATAAAAAATAATTTCCCCAGAATATAAAAAAAATGTTATAAATAACCAAAAATATAAAAATGAAGTTACTAAATGTAAAGAAAAAATAGTCTGTAAAAGAAGAAAATCATTAGAGATATTTGGAATATGTAAAAAAACATAGCCAAAACAACACTAGAAAATAATTTTTATTAAAAAAATAAAACATATTTTTTAAGCTACTAATGTTGAGAAAAAACCTGTCTCTAAATATAATAACATTTAAAAAACCTTTCGAAAAAGATTTCTTAATAAAACTAAACAAAAAAATTATAGCCCAAAAAAATATTTGTTTTTTATTTAACACTAATTAAAAACTTGTTCAAAGCAGCTGTTACACATCTACGCCTTAACTTACAATAAGAAACAAAAGCTGAAAATGCAAGATACAAAGACATTGGATGATGCAACTATCAGATATCTTCGGTAGAAACTATCTGCCATCTTACAAGAAGGCCAAAAACGTATCTCAGATCTATGAATACAAACTGGTTTTAAAACTGGACATCGCAGAAGATTACCAGGACAAACTAGGTTTTAAAACACAGAAGCTGTGGTATTAGAGCAAGTACACTTCTACTTCATGTACAACGCCACTACAACACACCATTCTGTTGATGCGCAGGGTCGTGAACTTTAAAGAAAGCCGGGACTTATAGACAGTTTTGGCTCTGAAACCTTGGAAGCGGTCTACTGTGATAATTAATGCTAACCACTCATGAACATGACAGGAAATATAGACTGTCCGAGGCAGGCACGCTTTAAGCGTAAATGATACAGGACACGTTAGCGTAAGGTAAATGTTAAAAATTACGATGGACTTATTGAAAAATAAAAAGGGCAACAAAGATCTGTTGAGAGCCTGAAAACGCTACAGTCTAGACTCTAGAGTAAAAGCTTTCGTTAGAAATTTTTTTAATTTTAATTGAAAACAAAGAACCTCAAAGTTTGTTTTTTTTTATAACAAAGAAAAATATATTGAATATAAAAGTAAACTAAATGCTTACACCCATATTAAAAAACAATTTTTAAGTTTATTGAAGCTTTATTGAACGAAATTTTTATACAAAATTTATTCAATAAACCTTCAATAAGTTTAAAATTTTTTTTTAAATATGGGGGTTATTATATAAAAATTTATTACTTAGTCATTTTAATAAAAAAGTACTATTAGTCCCTAAATAAAGTACTCCAATAAAGAACTACTATATAAAACACATTCGCATTTTAAAAATTTTTTCAACATTATTTTATAAAGTTTTCATAATTTAACATCTATTTAACTAAGAGTGCTGATGATGAAAACCGTAGCTGGTTTCAAAAATGCATTCCACTCGGCTAGTGTCGGTAAAAATTTAC
>NDXZ01037242.1:0-12791 GCA_003055125.1 Paykullia maculata | reverse complement strand
TATTCTCCTGTCATTTATCACATATTATATTATAATTAACATAATGTTTGTAAAAACGTATCGTAAAGTAACAGAGTTTAACGTATGCATGTACATATATATTTATAGGGATGTCCGAAAAATAGTTAAAATCAAGATTTTTCTTCCATATTTTTGCGGATTTAAGGTCAATTAGTCAATTTTTCATTTCAAATCACCCGGAAGACCTGTCCTAGACATAAATATTACAAACATGTCTGCACTCTAAAACACTTTTGTTGACAATAAGGTCGATAAGAGTAGGCAACACTTTACCGAATATTATCGACCTAAAAATTAGGTATGAAATGTCAGGTTCATGCGTCGTAGCGTGCGTCACGGAAAATAAGTTTTTTTTTATATTGTGAGTAGAATAAACATTTTTTTAAAGTTTTTTATATTTTTAAATCAAGTTCATATTCTGCTTTTAAGCAAATAAAAAATTAAAATTTTTACAATAAAAAAAAATAATATAAGCATATTAATTTCTGTGACGTGCGTCACGATTCGAATTCTGGCAAAAATTGCATTAAAAACCTTTGCAATTGTTATTGGATTATCGGTGTTAGGAAAATTATAGAGTTAAAAAAACATTTACGGTATACATTCATTCATTTCTACTGGAAGCTCTGTTTCGCATTTTTCCTAGGTTCTTATCTAACTAAGCAACTTTTTATAAAAAAGTATGTTGTGACGAAGCCAATGGGATGAAGTCATGCAGAAAAATAGTAGAGACACCATTCTGAAAATATGATAGGATACTAAGACCATATAAATAGCTTTTTGTATAATAGTTATTAAAAAATTTGGAGATATATGTATATATATTTTTTAAGATTAATTAAATAATATTTTTATTGTAAATAGTATTTATCATTTACAAATTTTTGTAAATAGTAAATAATTAATAATAAATAATAATAATAAGGACAATTTGTTCATCGAAAAATATTAAATTTAGATGTGTTTACATACATATTTATATCTGTGTAAATTTTTAATGGTAATAATATAACTGTTATATTCCTTTTTGGAGTAGTTAATCTCTTTTTTTTTTGTATTTTTTGTAAAACATATTTTTGTTTTTATAAGAAATCAGTGTATTTAAATCAGGGTCGTGCAAGAGACCGCACATGTGCGAATGCTCTCAAAATAAGGAAAAGAGTATAAGAAATAATTTGTATTTTTATTTTTATTTTTTTAATAGACAACACTGACCAAACAGAATGGAAGAATTTACAAAAGCCTTTAGTCTGGTTTGATCATTCATATGAGTAGGTTGTGTAGTCGCTTTGTTACTAGACAACAAAATGTTTACCATTGAATGGGAGAATGATTTTTTTATTTGCCGAAAATTACTTCGGTAAAGCTGAGTGCTTAGTATGTCAATACACGGTGATCAGTTATTATAAATTTTTTATAGAATGGCATTATCGCTTATGTCATGGCGAGTATGAAAAATTATTAAATAATGATAGGGCGGAGTAAATAAAAATTCAGTTTAAATACACTTGTAAGACCAGTGGCAAAAAATTTTACAAATTTTTTTTTTTCAGTGGAAAAAAAGGCAAAAAATTACGCTGTAAAACAAAAACTGAGAGAAGCATAAAATGTGAATGTATGTGTTTGGACGACCCTGATTTAAATGAATTAGTATTTGTTTGTTTGTATAAGAAAATATTAAAACAAACATTTATTTTTTCCTTGTTCTGTATTTTGATTAAAAACAAGTAAGAGCGCTATATTTGGCTGTGCCAAATCTTATATACCCTTCACTACGTGTATTACTTAAAAAAAATTTTTTTTTGCCGATATCTCGAAAAAAAATTTTTTTTCTTCTTAAATCTCGAAAAATTTTTTTTAATTCCTCAAAAAGCATTCCTAATTTCTGATTGTGTGATACCAATAACGCGTCCGTACAACATCAGGGGGCTGAGAAAACTTGATTTCAACAGACGATAGTTGTCTTTTTTGCCTTATATCTCGGTCAGTTGTTAAGCGATTTTACTGATTTTCAATAGCAAACATCTGAGGAAAATTTCTAATCGTTTGATACCAATAACATGTCCGTACGTCATTGGGGGGCTGAGAAAACTTGATTTCAACAGACGGACAGACAGACAGACAGACGGACAGACAGACAGACGGACGGACATGGCTCAATCGACTTCCCTATCTATAAAAATTCAGAATATATATACTTTATGGGGTCGCAAATGAATATTGTAGAAATAACAAACGGAATGACAAACCTATATATACCCGTGTGGGGTATCAAAATTTTGTTTTGCTGCAAGTAGTTAAGAATTTTATGCAGAAAATTAAGATTTGCCATAAATAGCCAGACTAATTTTCTAAAGAAAATTCTTATAAAATATTTTATTTACTAAAAAGAAAAAAGTGTTTGAAAAATATTGTTTTTTTTTTTAAATAAAATTTTTGAGGAAAATACTTGGTGTTTGTCTAAAAATAGCAAAATTCACTTCTAAGTCTTTATTGCCTTATATTAAACGTGAAGAGATAAAAAGGTTATTATTGTAGGAGGGATATTAAAGCAGACCACTATGATTATGGGTCCCTTTTCCACCGATAAAAAGGTTAACATGATACAAAAAAATATGAGCTCCCAATATATTTTACCCGATTGGGCTAATTGACTAATATTGGTCTTTTGTCAAAGTAAAATAAAGAAAAACAAAAAAAAAAAACGAAACCTTTGTTATTGACAATAAACAATTTTATCGATTTGAAATAATTATACAGATTGATTGGAAAGTTGTACGACATTCAATGGGATCCATCAAATCAAGAACACTCAATTTTATTGGAGACAATAAAATTTTATTTGTTTATTTGTTTTTTGTTTTTTAATCTTAAATATCAATAAATAATTTTTTTGTCTGTTTCTTAAATAAATATTAAAGCTTTTATGCGACTAAATTCAATGTGAACCAATACTTTATTAAGTTTCAAATGGCCTGTTTCCATACTTTTTCTTATACTCAATAAAAAAAGAAATTGATTATTTTCTAATATTTCTATCATGACAAATTCAAAGCTAAACTGAAAACGAATTTAATTTTTAATCAGCATTAACGAAATTACGAGTAATTTTGATAATGTAAGACATTCAAGTTTTAATATTTAGGTTGATCAAAATTACCGTTATTTTAAAAAGAAAACCCTAAAAATATAAGTTCGTTTAGTTATTCATGACAGCCACTAAATAAACGAACATAAAACAGATGTTATTTTATTTTTTTATATATTTTTGTTTTCTTTTGGTCTCAAACTCTTTTTTGGTCACCAACCATCAGTTACAGTACAAATTTGTGACGCATTTATACGTACAGACATGTAGACATTTATACTATAAGCAACATCTTAATAGCATTCCCATGACTATAAATATAGTTTTTTTCTTCTTCTTCTTCTTAAATACATATTAAACCAAATAGAACAGCTTTAACATACGATTATATTAAAATTAAAAAAAAAAACTAAATATTACTAAAAGCGATATCGGTGTAAATTAAATCCCACTTTAAATGGTTAAAACAACTTTAAAATTGTTAAGCCAAAAATGGTTGAACAACATGTAAATGACAATAACAGCAAACTGACAATGACAACTACAACGACAAAAACAACAATAAAATTAACTTGAATCATAAATACGAAGACTTATTAAAATGCAAAGCTTTGAAGAAACGCGTGTTGTGAACAAAAAAAAAAAAACAAAATGTAAAAAAAAATATTTTGTGACAATATACAGTTGGCGGCTAAAAATATTACAGATGAAAGTTTTTTAAGTAAAATCCTAATAAAGGATTTTGCAAGAAGAGTGAGTAGAGGTCCATTCGAATTCATTCGGCAAACGGATTTGTCTATTGTCATTAACTTTAAGCACCTGGGTCAGTCAGAAAAATAGATGCAGCTCACTTGGATCCGATACTTACGGTATCTTAGTGATGCCTATAAAGAGAAAAAGAAAGAGAGAGACAGATTTGGGATTAGAGATAGTAATCAAGAATCGAGTAACTTAGGTCGTCTGTCTAGCAACAGCAACGGTCATTCCGTTTTGGTCCCAACCACACTCCCTAGTTTAGCAAGATTCATCTCGGCCACATCCGACAGATTGTTCAGCCTGTAAGCTTCAAAATACATTTGCCGAAAAAAGCCCAGTTCGGGGCAGGAGCATAGGAGCTGATGTATGGTCTCCTCCTCCTTCGTGTCTTTGATTAGGTGAAACTTATCTTACTATTAGGTACAAAAGTTGGATAATGCATTTTTGTCTGCAACTGCGCTACATGAAGGTTATTCGGTAAAATCATTTGCAACATTATTTGCTTGATTTGGTTCTGCAGGTTTAAGCTGAAAGTACTCTTAAAGTGTCGCCGTGTTGCAGCATGTTTCGCAAACATATTTATCTCATTTTTATATGAACCAAACAAAAAAAAGTAATCAGATATGTGTCAACCGGCTTTTTAGAAATCTTGAGTTCTCTAAAAGCCAAATAACGCGTTCCTTACTTAACTTAACCTGTAAAATTCTCTACGCATGTCATTCTGCTTTAGCTGTTCAATAAATTTTAATCGCTGACTTTTGCATCCTTTTTAAAGCTAGAATTTTACCAGAAGTGGTTAGTGAATATCACAATAATGTTGAATCTATTTTTCTTTAAGTGTAATTTTGTTTTGGCCTTTTCTCTTGTCGTTGGCTGTGTTTAGACGACACAAATTAAGCCTTAAATGGCAACCTGAAAACACATATCAATTACAATAACAATAAATAATAATAAATAATTTTAAATACTTTATAATCTTCTGTGCAAAAAAAAGCTTAATTAAATTAAGATCGACCATAACTTTTAAATTTTAATTTATAACTTTAAGATTCAATGAATTTGTAGGTTTTTTTTCTTTATATGTAGTTTTTGGCTGCCTCAGAGGAGTCAGCAAATGTTAACTGCTGCGATTATCACTTGGTGCAGAATCCTAAAAACCAGTAGCACAGACCACTTAAAGTCATTGTTTTTATCGTCTCGGCATCATTGCCCACACTGGCCAAGAAAAGTTTTTTAAGATTCAAGTGGAAGGAACATCTTGTGAATAGCAAAAGTCAATATCAGTTGTATTGAAATTAATACTCGTATTGTTTGTTGATGTTGCAGTTGCTGTTGTAGCAGCAGTAGCAGCAATTGTTATTGTTATTTTTCTTCTATGTTAAACTATAAACGCGTTTAACAAACAGAAACACCTTAAGTTTTGGTAAGAAAACATTAAATAATAATCTTTAGACGCTGCTCAAAAGAACATGTAAATTTGCAATCAAATACATTCACTTAAATACTCGTACATACATACATATGAATGTATGTATTTTCAAATGAATGTACGAAAGGCATAACATCTATATAAATACATACATACGTACATGTGTATTTGTGTTTGTATTAGTTTCTCCATTTATTTTACTTTAGTTTCATTTAACCAGACCATTTTAAAAACTCAATCAAGCTTGAAAGGTTTTTTGCTAAAAATTTTTTTCCTTCGATTCTTAGATTTTCTTTTCAATTAATTATTCTTTAATGGAAACAGAGCTCTAAAAGAATTATTGTTTCCCCAAAAAATAAAAACTGTAAAAACATATTAGTTTCAATTTCGCATGGGAAAGATTTTAAAAAAGCCAATTTTTCGATTTTTTTTTAGTTTAAAGTTTTAATTTTCTTTTTATGGATGCAGTTACTGCAAGATTTTTTTTAGAAAATCTTCTCACAGGTTAATTTGGGGTATATCTTTTGAGGATTATGATCTAAAATTTAGCTTGAGACAGATTCGTTATTTAAAAATTTCATCGCAAAATAGTTTCGTTTAGATTTTCTAAAAAATATATGACCCTTACTAAGCAGAAATATTTCTTTCTAAAAAAACTATATACAACGCTGAATGTGAACCAATATTTCTGTAAAGTTTTTTATAGATGAGACGAAATTTTCTAAGTACCAAATATTTCAAATATTTTTTTCGACCACATTATCCACAAAAAGTTTGTCTTAAATTATGGTGCGACAATGTTTTCTTTAAAAAATATATGCGAATTGTTGTCAAATAATAGTTCTAATGAAGATCCCAAAAATGTCCCAAAATCTGTTTGAACAAAATTTTTTTAGACAAAAAAATCTTTTTCAAATTTTATTGAAGAAAGTTAGTTTTTTTAAGAGAATCTTTTACAAATTGTTTTAGAACAACGGTTGTCATAGCCAGTTTGTTTTTAAAATTTATTAGGACAACAGCTTTTGACATACATTATTTTTAGCGTGTCAAATAAGTTTTTGAAACAACTTTTAATACTAAATCTGTCCCAAAACTTATTGAAACAAAATTTATTTTAGAAAAATTTTCAGACAAAATTTCGTTCCGTCCCAAAAATCATAATTTTTTTGATGTCTTAAAACTCTTTGGACAAAATATTCCTTAGAAATCAATCCTTAAATTTTTTAACAAAATTTTTAGTCTGTCTCAAAATACTTTGGGCAAAATCTTTTACAAAATTGTGTTGAGACAAAGTTGATTGAAACAAAAACTTTTTAACTGATGATGTGCAAACAAATTTTTGTTAAAACAAAACTTTCCAAATAAAACTTACTCCCAAACTGTTTTAATTAATGTCCAAAACTAAAAACAAATTTTTTATATTGAATAATTTCATTCCTTTTTACCTCTGACTTGTTAGTAATAGTAACAACAATTGCAACTACTTGTTCTTGACGTTTTTTTTTCTAGGATTATTATTGTTGTTGTTGTTTGTTGCTGCTCGTATTAAATTGCTGCTGCTATTGTTTGTTAGTCGTATGTTCTGTGTAATGTGCTCATGTTCTTGTTCTTCTCGTATTTATGTAGATGATGTCTACTGATGTGTGTAACATTTATTGTTGTTGTAGCTGTTCGATTTTAACATTTAACACTTTACTTTGTATGTTTTTAGAAGTTTTTGTTGTTGCTATTGTGCCAGCCTTTTTTTCTTGCCCTTCTTTGTCTTATGTTAAACGTTCCTTGTTTCGTTGTTGTTTTAATAGTTGTTGTATTCCACTTAACCATGGCCTAAACCAGTAAGTTTTTTTTTCCTATGTGTTTAAGTCTTGTACAAGTTAGAACTTGAAAAATCACAACAAGGAAAAAAAACAAGTTAAAAATATTGAAATAAAAAAGTGCATAAAACTATGAATTGTATTGTTTAGCTAACAAATGTCTTATTGCAATTATTTTTGTTGTTGTTGTTACACATATATTCGTAAATCTTGATGTGTGTAGTTCTCGGTTCTATTTATATACAACCAAACTTTCATAAAAATATACCAACATGTTGTTGTTGTTTCTTTGTTTGTTTTCCTTGTTGTCCGATTCGGCTTTGAAAGATGAAGTTGAAGTTTAAAATTGAAAATTTAATTTAATGTTTGTTGTTGGTGTTAGTGTTGCTTTTAGTGTTTACATGTTCATTGGTTTTGCTTGATTGCTTTATTTGATTTTAATGTGATTCCTTTGTTAAGATATTTAAGATCTTTTTTTTCTATTTAGGTATATGAAATGTTCATAATTCAACTGCATATAGAAATCTTTTAGGTTTTGTACTCTCTAAAAAGCTTAACAATACTTTTCCTAAAAAAAAATTGTGTGTTAATGAATTGAGATATCAAAATTTAATTTTCAATTAACATTTACCTTTAACATTGATTTTGTGAAATATTATTCACTTCTTTCTACAACGACATGGAAAACACAAAACGTTTTTCAGCGGTAAAAACTTTATCTGGTTGTTAATTCAATCAATGACCATCACGAAATTGTGGTGAATTATTCTATTAAAAAACAAACAATAATATTTTAAATTTTTTTTTACCATAATTTTTCTAGGGATTCCCAAAAGCCTAATCCAAAAAAAAGCTATATAACATTTGGGATAGATTTTTTAACAAAAAATCATGTTCCAATACAGCTAAGAAAAGGTTTTATATTGTTTCTGAAAAAAATTTTGAACAACTTGTTCTTTGTTGTTCCATATTTTAAAACATAATTTGTTAAAACATTTTGTGATGGATAAAAAATTTTGTTCCAATACATTTTGGAACAGACTTCCCATAGAAGTATCAATCCCATGTTTTTATTCTTAATGCAGTTTGTGCCTATTTCTTTGTTTAACTATAATTTGGGACAAATTTTCTATAGAAATTTTTTTTAAGAATTAACCTTTTCTTTAAAAATTTTTTATGGCCTTTTTTAGCCACTTTTTCTTCCCAAAGTAATAAAACATTTTGTTTTCAAACATTTTGGCACATTTTTAAAGAAAATCTTCTCTCAACTTGTTGTTGTATCGATTTTGTATAGAAATCTCTATTCTAATGCAGTTTTTCAATAAAAAATTTTTTCAATTAAACTTTTAAATCCAACTTTTTATGCTACAATTTGTATTTTTCGTTACAATTTCGAAATAATTTTTTATAGAAATTTTTTTTATTACTATTTTTGATACGTTTTCTATAGAAAACTATTTAAACAAATTTCTTAAAGGATAGATTTTCTTTTTTTTTTTTTAAATTTATATTTAGAATCACTGATTTAAGCAAAATCGAATTAGAAATTATGATGATGAATTACAGCCAATAACATTGAGGTTATTTTGGGTTGCATTTGCTTCATCATCGGTTCATCGTTATCAGCATCACAATTAACATTTGCGGCAGCATATACCGTCATTATCGTTAGCATCATTACAATATTGATTTGTTGGTAAATGATTGACCTCTCTCGACCAAAAAAAACAACAACAAAACACAGCATGAGAGGTGTGTTACATTATTATTTAGTGGTTTTTCGATGTTTTGTTTTAATTTTTTTTATTGTAATTTTGGTTTTAATAATGGGGTTTGCTTCTATTTCTGTTTAATAAAATAGAAATTACGTGTTGTAATAAACTAAGAGATTTTGATGGAAGTCATCCATCAAAATCCATGTGCTTTTTTTTTTTTCTTTTGAATAATACGTTACTAAAAGACCAAAACTTTTCTAAAAACAAATTTGCTCTAATAACATAAAAACTTTGTAAAATGTTGCACGCAAATGAACAAAAAGGTCACCTGTTGCATGTTTTTCATACAAAGACGTAGCGGTCGGGCAACTAAAATCAAATATTATTTAAGCTACAATTATTTTAAAGAGATTAACCTTTATTTAAATAATAAAGTCCATCTGTTTTAAGTATATTATCTAAAAGTTCCTTCTAAAAGTTGAAACTAAATTGAATTGTTTTAATGACGTCATTCATGATTCTTTTTTCTTTATTTGTGCTTTTCCTGCTTTTACAGAATAATTAAAATATGAAAGAGATTATTTAGCTTGAGACTCTTTGTGCTTCATAAAAAATTGGCACAATTTAATTAAACCAAATCTTATGAAAAAAAAATATAAAAAATTACAGAAAAAGCTAAAGAAATAGAATAAACTTTTAATTATAACGAACAACTAATTTTAAAGGAAATTTTTTACAAACTTTAGATGGATTTTTTTCTTTATTTTTGGGTTTCCTGTAGTTTTCTAATACCATTTTGGACACATTTTTTTTTTTATAAAAAATACGTTCAACACAAACTGGGACAAAAAGTTAACGGTATTTTTTTTAAAAACATTCCTCTCTTAACAATATTTTGGGACAGATTCTGTTGAAAAATATGGTCATAAATAATGAAAATTATTTCTATTTCAAATTTGGCATAATAAAGTTTATGACAGATTTGTTAAAAAATGTTGTCCGTTAATGAATTGGGAATCAAAAAGTTGATAGTTAGTGTTTTTAAAATATTATCTTAAGCGAACTCTTTGATAGTTTTTAGAAAAAAAATTAACGTCAATATATTCTTGTCAATTTTGGGACAGATTTTCTGTAAAAAACTTTGACTCAAACTACAATGTTAAGCAGATTTTGTATCAAAAGTTTTGTCCTTAAATAATTTTTAATGTTATTTTGAAGAGATTTTCTTCAAACATATTGCTTTTAAGCGATTCGGAGCATTTAGTTTAAGAAAAATTTTGTTCCAATAAATTTTATTTCTATACACTTTGGGACAGATTTCTTTACAAAAGTGTTGTCCCAATAAACATATATTGAAAACGATTCTTTTAAATTTTCTGTTGAAACTAAATTTATTCTTATGCAAATTGTGACAGATTTACTATAGAATATATTGTCCGAATGCAATTTTCTTTTATTTGTTTTTTTTTTCAAATAATTTCTGCCAAATCTGTAGCCTCAACTGTTCTAGTTTTCGATAAATGCGTCTCTTGAGTTTATTGTGCTAAAAATGATTTTTGTTACGCACAATCATTCGTTAGTGTTGCGTGCTGGCCATGGTTATCTAAGCATGACGTTAAAAGACATTTAAGGAAATTTTCTATTTTAATTTGTCAAGTTTTCTTAAGAAATTTTAACAGAAATTTATTGTGAAAATTTTAAATTAATATTAGACAAATGTTTTCATTTTTTTTTTAAATTAAATTTTAAAAATATATGTATTTATGTATGCTTAACAATGAGGCATTATTGTTGTAGCAAAATGTTGTGCAAGATTTAATTGTACGTCTGTGTATGTCTGTCTGTCTGTCCATCCGATCTGTCTGTCTTCTTGTTTTTTGTTTGTCTATGTCTGGCCTTTAAGAGAAGAAATGTTTGTTTGTTATTTAGCTTTGATTTTTTGAGTAAAACTTTTAATTTTGTTTTTTGTTTTTAATTTTTAATAAAACGTCATCGTTTGTTTTTGATTGAGTGCATTTCGTTTATACATACATACAAATATACATACATGCAACAATAATAATCGTCAGTCTTTGTTGTAATTACACAGTATTTTTTTTTGTAGATTTACACTTCGAAAAAACAAAAAGAAAACAAATATGTAACAAAAAACCAATGAAAACTCTTAACAAATCATCAGCAACAGATTTACGTCAACTTAAAGTCAATTGCTTGAAGTTTACTGTCTGAAAGTCAACAGTTTAAGTGGTTAAAGCACGAATTTATTTAAAAACTTCTTCAAATTTATATTCATCTGGCGTCATTATAAACTTTCCAACAATAATACAAATGTACTTGTATGTAGGTATAACACAAACGCTTTTCCAACGTAATTAATTGTTTTTGTATTTATATTTTTTTTTTTAATGATTCACTTATTCGACATTTTGCTGATCAAGTGTATTTTGAATTTAAAATTTACTTTTTTTTCTCTTTAGATCACAAAACAAGTCCCATAAAAACCTGATACACGTTATAAATATATTTTTTTTAAATTGACTTAAAATAATCGTGTTTATTATTTAATTTTAAAATAATTTTTGTACATTTTTTTTTGTTGTTGTAAAACCTACTCTTATTTCTCGAAAGAAAAAACAAAACTTTAGCAAGTCCCTTTATTTTTTGTTTGGGGAAGATTTTATTAAATAAACAAAATTTGTTAAGTTGTCTAATAATACAAATAAGTGAGAAAGCATTGTCGAACGTCAACTATACGTACATACGTACATATGTATGTATGTAAATACATACATAAACGGAACATTTATTCACTACAAAAATATATTTGTTTACAACGAAATTTAGTTTGGAGGGGAAAGAAATAAATATAATGAAATTTTATCTGACCGAACATTTTGCAAAATGGCATTTATTTGTTGGCAATAACGCATCGATTGTTTTCGTTTTTTATTAACAGTTAACGCGATTTTTTGTTAAATTTGTTTACGATTTCGTTTGATTTAGCGATTTTTTATTTTTATTTACACGTTTTTCTCTATTATGTCAATGTTTCTGTATGTAGACGATTAATTTTATTATTTAGAAATGGATCGATTTATACTTCAGTATTAAAATCTCCGCCTATGGCTACATAACTGCGCTAAAGCCTATAGTACACGAAATGTAAAAAGCAATATGCGCATGTGATTCTGACGTCACGAAAATGTTTAGCATATCGGTAACTTTTTTAAAATGAGTTGTAGGGTCTCCCTGAGGTAAAATTTTGTTAGTAGACGAAATATAGCTGGGTGTTTTTTAAGCCAAAATGTGAAAGTACACGACATGTAGTCAGTCACATGCGCATGTTGCTTTTTACATTTCGTGTACTAAAGGCTTAAGAAAAGTTTTTACCAATTTTTTTATAACTATCAATAAGTAATTTGAGTAAGATTTAATTTTACATTAAGAAGTTTTTGCCAGATCTAAAACGAATCAAATAAAAAATCACGAACTTAATAATTATTTGGATATGAACAACACAACAAACTATGACCTAACACAGAAGTGTATGATGCTTCTATTGAAAAACGGTTGAGACCGGACTAATGACCCAATTTAACTTTAATATTTGACATCTATATACATATATACATATAAATAAAAATTAAAAAAAATTCTTAAATAAGAAATTTAAGAAATATTTATTGCTGTTAAAAAACTGCCACTTATTGTTGGATGAGTCACAACATATTTGTTCATATTTTTCTAAGCATTTTGGCGATTATTATTGTTTTTTTTTATTGCCGTTTGGTGTCAAAAATATTAATTGTAATTATTATGACAAACGGGTGCTTTGTATATCTGCCAACAACAATACAAACATTTATTATTGTGGGGGAAACAATTGTTTTTACTTTACTAAAACTCATTAATTTTATGAGAAAACAAGAGAGTTAATTCTCATACTCGTAAAGACTTAGAATTAGTTG
>NDXZ01037221.1:11324-37598 GCA_003055125.1 Paykullia maculata | reverse complement strand
TCGGTATAGCCGAATATAACGCTCTTACTAGTTTTTTTTCCACTTTTTTTTAGTTTTTTGAAAAAGGACATTTTTGACTTTGACGTGTCCTTGATCTGATTTGGATAAAATTTGGTGAAATTATTAAGAATATCACATCCAATGACTAGACAAAATTTCATGAAATTCGAACTTTTTTTCAACCTTTTATGACATTTTTTAACTTCAGGATATATGGGAAGGACACGAATCCTTCCTCTGAAATTTTTGAAATTTTAAATTTGATTATACTTAATTAACCTGAATATGTGTGCCAAATTTCAACTCTTTACAATAACTCCTTTTATTTATGGCCAGTCGTTATATGAAATAGGTCATGTCCGGCGTGGCCTGATAAATATCTCTTAATCTATTGGTATAAAGAACAGAATTATTAAAATCAAAATTAATAAAAATTAAATTTCCTACAAAACAAGTCTCGAATCAGGTTCCTAGAATGAATGGTTTCGGTTGTAAGGACAAAGAAATACGAATTTTTGTGAAAAATCCCTGTTTTTCCCAACTTCATCCTCAATGAGGCATGTGTTAGCGTTATCCGATTGGGCTGAAACTTTGTCAATCGCATTTTCTAGCCTATTGGCACATTTTAGGGGTGTGCCCCGATGGAAAATCCAAAACTGATTTCTTGTAACCACCCTAATGTACATATGTACACATATACAGATCGTGCATTTTTCTATATTCTTTTAACACAATTTAAATGTTATAGCTTAAAATATCTCTTTTAACTAATGGCATAATGTGCATTCACATTATGTAGTTTTCATTAGTAAGGATAAACCAAACAAAATAATACTGTTTTTTATAAAATTTTATATGTAATTAAAACTTTAAAAATCCTATAGAAAAAGATAAATCGAAACAAACATTGCGAATGAAAAAACTAAAAAGTTAAAGTGTGTCATCATGCTTTAGTAACTGCTTATGACAAATATATAAAATAAAATAAATCATAGGAACTATAAACCATGAGTGTTAATAATAAGTTATTAACAGTAAAAACAGTCAAATGTATATGTAAGTGGAAGCATGAGTTTTTGTAAACCAAACTTATAAACAGACAATATTAAGGAAATTTTGCATTCAAAACAAACAATTGATCAAAAATTGTGGAATATAATGGAATCTTTCTGGCGGGGTAACCTACTAGAATGACATTTGTCAAACTATAATTTACTGCTTTTTTCTGCTCTCCAGACTTTCGTACACTTAAGGGTATTTCATTTATATTTCTTTTGTACTCCTAGAGGGAATAAAAATGCTTTCTTAGTAGTAGAGACATGTTCGCTGAAATGTATTAGTCACTTTAATATGACGTTGTCATTAGAGGGGGTAAACTGACGCGTTTTTAACAATCTGTAACATATCACTGAGCTGACTTTAGGGCACTTGATTCATAATTAGAAAGAAATTACTATTGAATTTATTATACATTTAATGACTTTTTCTATTTTGTTTATACATTTTACCCATCAACTGATATTCCTCCTTTCACATGTCACGAAAAAAATACCTTAAAAGTATGTAAAATAATTTTTTCGAAGGCAACACGTTAAACAAAAGTGTAAAATATTTCAAAATATATCTACAGTAGTTTTATCTATAACAATGAGTTAGTAAGAAAAAATGTTTGCTGTTTTTTAATTGCACTGTACTGTACAAGTGTATTATTTAGTTTAAATATAATATAATTAAGAGTTTATGTTTATTATTGCTAATTTTGTTCAGTACACATCTCATGTGCACAAACACTTACCAGTCATAGTAAATATGCCCACAAAGAGACCAATTGAACGGCCAGCCAGCATGACCTCCTCCTCGGAATCATTGCCAGATTCCTTTTTGCGACCAGCCCAAATACCCACAAATAAGATGAGCAAATAAAAGAGCACAATGCTCACAACGCCAGCAATGTTAATCATTTTGTATGTCTTTCTTTTATGCACAAATAAACCTTTACAAACACAAACTTTTCACTCACAGTGGAAAAGTTTGTTTTTTTCTCTTTTGTAAACCTTGAAAGACGTTACTTTAGTTGTACGCGTGTGGGTGGTTAAGGGTGTTGTTAAATTGTTGCTACAAAACCGGTAGATATGTATTGATGTATTTTAATCTTCTTTGTCAATAATAATCTTCTTTTTGTTTGCTGCGGTTGTTTATTTTTGTGTTTAGTTTAACTGTTGTGGTCTTCAGTAGTCGTTTTAATTTAGTTGATATGTTTTTATAGTTTTTTGTTTACTTTCTTAAGACTACATTTATTTTATTTTAAATTGTAGTTGTGTTTTGTTCAATTCAATAAATAATTGATTTTAATTTGCTTATTCGCTTTGTTTCGTTTTTTTCTCTCTCGCTCTGTCTCTCTCAAAAAGTAGTTAATATTTTTTGTTGTTGCTAGTATTTTCCTTAAATTCTAGTAATATGCTTCTTTTTCTTCGAATATATAATTTTAGTTTAATACTTTATTGTTACATTAAATAATGCATAGTTTGTTGAAATTTTTATTTATATTGTTATTGCTGTTTTTACTATTGACTCTACTTTCTTGTTACACAAAAAGTTTTCTTTTTTCAATTCGCGTTTTAGGTGTCGTATCGTAGTTTAGTCGTTAAAAAAACATAAAATAGGTATATCTGTAAAGTAAAGAAGAAAAAAACGAAATAGAATAGATTAAATCAATCTAAATTTAAATCTCAGAAAAAGAAACAATTAAAAAAATCCAGCATATTTGAATACATACATTACATGCTACAAAAGGTTTAAGGAGAAAACATTTAATGATATTTTATTTTTAATATCTTTTTTAATTTTTAAAATTCATAAATTTTATATTGTTTCTCTGTTTAGAACAATTTTAAGATATTTTTTAGTTTTTAATATTTTTAAAAAATTTTGGACAATTTTTTTTTGAAACACTTTCTTTTGAAAGAAAATGTTTAAAGAAATAGAAAATAATTGTCATATTCTCATATTTTTTACTAATTTCATATGGTAAAACTAAATTTTTAAATAAAAATAAAATAATAATAATATTCTCAACATATCACACTTTCAAAAATATAAGAACTTTAAGCCAGAATAAAATTCATTAATAAATTTGAAATAGAAAATATTTAGTACATATATGGGTAATTTCATGTCAAGTTGACCAACTTTTGAAACCAATGTCTTCCGATCGGGATGATTTACATCATACTTAGTCCTATTAGATAGTAGCTTAGACACAATTTTTCAACAAGATCGGTCAAGAACTCTCTGAGTTAGAGAGGGTCAAAATTTGACCTTTTGGCCAAAAAGGTGTTTTTTCTCATCCATGTAATTTATTACCTATTGCTCTTAGCAAAATTTGTCCCAAATAGTTTAGATAGCTATTTCTTCAATCTTTCCAAAAAAGATTTTTTTTTTTAAATTTTTTTTATATTTTTCATTTTTTTTCATTTCATTCCTTTCGGAAGACATCGGTTTCAAAAGTTGGTCTTGGTCATTAAAAATATTTTATTAACATTCCAATTTTAAATAAATTTTCAATTTTATAGATTTTTCTTTATACTCGAAACCTTATCCTTCTTTAAGGGTAGTTGTACCAGTTATTTGATTTTGGAACACGTCAATAGTTTAGAATTGCTCTTAAATTAAATTTAATGCAATTTAAATTAAATCACAAAATATCAATTCAAAAGAATAACTGATTAAAAATACTGGCAGTCAGATATGAAAATAGGTCAAATGACCACTGCCCGTCTTTCTAATGTTAAATGCATTTCCCTGCCGGTGTTATTCAGAATGTTTAATTCATTGTCTATTGATGTTTTAAATTTAAGTTTATAATAAATTACATATGTATTTGAAACCATTTAATTTGTAAAAAGGCCTTCCTGTGCTTTGTTAACTCTCGCTGTTTTTTTAGGAAATTCCTTGGGAAGCAATTAAAACACTAATAACAAAACTTACATAAATAAATAAATATGTATATTCACATTTCTAAAGTATTCAAAAGCTTTAATGCTCGTAATATTCTCTTTGAAATCTTTTTTCTTTTATGCATAAAACATAAAATCATGCACATGTGCTCACATTTAACATTTATTGTATTTTGTTACCTTGTTATGGTAATAATGTCCTAGTTAAAGCAGATTTAACAATAATAGAAAACGTAAAAAAATAAAACCACCATTATTTAATACAACCTTATAAGTTATTAAAGGACTCGGTTTCTATTATTTGTTTAATACAATAACATACACATTGACTAAAGTTTACTTGTATGTTTTATTTTTTATAGTTTTTTTTTCTTTTAATAAAATGTCATAAACTGGAAATACAAATAGTTTGTAAGTAATAAAAGAATACTAAGTTTTCATCGTCTACAGATATAGCAGTCGCTATCAAAAACGAATAAATATTAAATGTTAAATAAAATGCCATTGTACTTAAGAAAAAAATTCATAAGACGCATTAAAGGATACTATTAGGCATAACAATGCGTGACATTTTATACATATTTTTTTAAACCGTAACTAGCTGCATTCAAATTTTCGATCGATTATCATAACTTTCAGTAATAAACTGACCATTTAAATTGTTAAAATGAATTTTCTAAAACTTGTATATTGATTTGAGGAGTATTAAGCTTTTGTTGAAAATTAATTATATACATACATACATATGTATATGTATGTAAATAGGCCAAGGTGAAACAGTTAAGTATAGTTTTCTCTTCTGTTTGCCAATCGACTTTGAAAAAAGTTTTTAATTTTAAATGTATTTTCTAACAGTCATGCAAAATGTTTATTTTGTTAAAAACAAAATTTTTATTCAATATTTTAGAAGATATGAACATATAAACATTAAAAATTTCTACTAACACCACAAGCATACATTTGCAACTCCAATAAATCACTATAAATGTATAAAGCAAAGTGTATTTGTTTTTGTAAAAAAAATAAAAAAACGAACATAATATTTTAAGCAGGGATGGCAAAGTTAGCCAGCCTGAATGAAAAACGTAATGTTACACTGTTCATGCCTAATAAATAGTGAACCCTTAGTGACGCACGCTACATTTTTTTCAGTAGAGTATTTCCATGTTATTTTTACCAGATGGTTTCCGATTTTAATAAAATTTTATGAATGTATGTAGTAATGCACGTATATGTATACTGAAAAGGGTTTTATTTTTTTAGTTTTGATAAACAATGGCAACCCTGTAGCTTTGAATTATTAAAAAATATTGCTGTGGAGCCCTCATTTAAAAAAAAATTATTTTTGATTACAGTTGGCAAGATGTCAAGGGTTAAGAAATTTAATTTAAAAAAATGTTTTTTTTAAAAGCTATTTATATATATATATCTAACTACCCTGATATTTTCAGAATGGTGTATCCACTAGTTTTCGAGATATTAAAAAATATGAAGATGTATATGTTTATAACTTCGTCATACAAACTTCATTGGCTTTGTCACAACACACTTTTTTTAAAAAGTTGCTAAAGTTAGATAAGAACATAGGAAAAATGCGAAACAGAGCTTCCAGTAGAAATGAATGAATGTATTCCAATAACAATAACGATAATCCAATAACAATTGCAAAGGTTTTTAATGCAATTTTTGGAAGAACTTAAATCGTTACTCACGCTACAGACATTAATATGCGAATATTTTTTTTTTATTGTGAAAATTTTAATGAAAACGAATTTAAAAATATAGACAACATAAAAAATGTTAATTCTACTCACACAAAAAAAACCTTATTTTCCGTGACGCACGCTACAACGCATGGACCGGACATTTCATGCCTAATTTCAATCTTTCCAAAATAGTAAACATTTTCGAAATATTTATTTTTTCTTTTATTTAAAAAATTAAACATCTCGTCTAATATTTAATTGAAAAAAAAATAGAGTTAGATTAATTTGAAAAATGTTTGCTTGGTAGACTGTTTTTGGGATTAGCCCATATCTATATATATATAAAATAGTAAGGTGACTGATTGACTGATTGATTGATTTATTATCGCACAGCCCAAACGGATAGAGCTAGAGACTTGAAATTTGGACTGTGGGTTACTCTCACGTTGTATAGATCTACTAAGAAGGGATTTTTGGAAATTCAAATATTTAGGGGGTAAAAAAGGGTAAAAACGGGAAAAGATGGTAACCTTATATCTACTTAACTAGACATTCATTAACATACAAACAAAATTTAAAAAGCATTGCATTCTACCTAAAAAATAAGCGGACAGGTGTCTGGTCCTTTTTTTCAAATTCGAGGGCCTAAAGGGTAAAAACGGGTAAAAATATTATTTCGGTACTTTTTTGGGGCCCTTATAGCTCCTAAACCATTAAACATAGAGACAATTTAAACTACGTTTGTTACTTCTCTAAAAATAAAGAATGCGTTTTCGGTACTTTTTTGAAATTTAAACGTATAAGGATAAAAACGAGGAAAAACGGGAAGCAAAAAACTGATCCGTTTTAAATAAAAACAAGTAAGGCCGCTATATTTGGCTGTGCCAAATGTTATATATCCTTCACCATGTGTGACCAAATGGTCCAAATGGTATAATTTTGTTCATATATATTTTAGTTGATTCCAAAGCTGCAAAGCAATAATATTTTTGTTTAAAAAAAAAAAAACTTTATGTAAAAAAAACGAGGCTGTCGTCTTTTTTTGCTTATATCTCAGCCGGTTATTGATGGATCTTGCCAGTTTTCAATACCGATTTTCTCGAAAGTATTTCCAAAAGTTTGATAGCACATACAAGCCCGGGTGACCTATGGGAGCTACGAAAACTTGATTTCAACATACACACGGACGGATAGGGTCTAGGATCTATAAAATATATACTTTATAGGGTCGCAAATGAATATTGTAGAAATTACAAACGGAATGACAAACCTATATATACCCTTACCACATGTGTGAAGGGTATAATTACGTGGTAGAAAAAGGGAACTTTTGAGTTACCAATTTGGGCTAGCGAAGCAGACCGGGTCCATCTAGTGTAAATATAAAATATGTATAATACATTAATTTCAATTAAGTATAAAGTAAAATACTTTAATTTTGCATTTTTTCAAATTATTTTCATAGTCTCAGATTTTTTATGTGATTAAGAAAGGTTTTGTATAAGTAAGTGTTAAGATAAAAAATTTACGGAGGGGGTTGTTGTAACATTTTTTATGTGGGATTAGCCCCTCTCAGACCAGTTTATCTACGCCGGTGGGTTACAGTTATTTTGTCCCCAAAAGTTTTTGGCTTTAGTATAAGATATTATAAAAAGACCGGATATTCACCGAAACACTAAAAATACTTAAAGTAAAATATCTGTTTATATGTACATACTTATGTACTTATATACGTACGTACATTGTGACGCCAATATGCCGCTTAATGGTTAATAGAATTGATTTTAAACATACATATGTACATGAGTATATATTTTTAGTTATTAATAATATAAATATTAATTATTTTCATATATTATAAAACTGTCAATTCTATACTCTCACGTTTTCTACCAAATCTATAACTTTTTACTTCTTAGTATGTATATATGTATATGATTGTAATTACAGTTATGTCAATACATATACAAATTCATATGTAAGTACATACATATGTATGTTTGAAGAAACAACTTTTTTTGCACCTATACTTTAGGTCCTAGCGGTATTTATTTATGCTTTTTCTTAAACTTAAATAATATTAAGAGAATATTAAAGTCTCTTTCTTATATAAAAAGTCAAATAAATACAAAAAAAATTCATTCACAAAACTTTATAATGATAAGCAGGTGCGCAGAAATAAATGTAAGAGTAACAACCGTAACAACAATTTATTTATATGACATTGGAAAATACTTTCCAATAAACATGTTTCACTAACTTACCTCTTGTGAAAATGAAGTCACAAATGTGGTTACTCAAAATCAATAGCACACAACTTTTATATTTAAACAGCAACTTTTTTTTTATAGTTAAACAGAGAAGAACAAGTTAAAGCTTAAAATTATGCAACGTTTTTTATATATATTTATTTTATTTATTTATTTATTTGTTAAAGAAAATAAATGTTATTTTTAGTTTAAAAAAAATTGTTAAACACAGCACATTTGACAGGTAACTTATACTTTATTAATATGTATGAAGAATATTATTTATTTTTATTATTATTTTTTATATAATTTTTTTATTTTAATTTTATAATTTAATAGTTAATTGGTTAGTTAAACATGTAGGACTTGTTTTAAAAGCGTTATTTTTTATTGGGCTACATATAATTTAATCACCACAACTATCGCCCCAGCGTAAGGACGTCTTTTGAGACGGACTATTTCGTGTTTTATACTGTAAACCACACATGGGCTCTACTAATTTTCAAAAGCCTCTTCATAGGGAATAACATTTAATACAGATTTTTTTTAAGTTTATTTTCACAAAATTAAGATATATATATATATATAAACAAAACCTGATACAATTGCGTACCGTTTAGATAAAATATTTGTTTAGGTATTTATGTGGACGTAAGGAAAACTGTTTATTGTTAAACAACGTTTTAGATATTTTGCCCAAAATTATGCCACCAAACTTGTTTGTTACTTTTTCTTTAAATATTTTTTAAGAGAAATGTTGCGTGTAAAAGAAAGTTGTTGCTTTTGTTTTTGTTGTGCTCTCGCATTTAAATTGTAGTCTGACGCGAGCGCCTAAAAGCCAACTTTTGTTTTATGTCAAACTAACAGCAGTAAAATAAAACGTCACACTCTCTCACTTCTAATTACAATCATACATACATCTGTATGTATGTATGTATGTCTGTAGTTATTCGTATTTTTAAAATGTTTTGAAAATCTAAGGAACAAAATTCAGTTATGTGCTAGACACTTCTTTCCTCCAACTACATATATCGTGTTTTAAAAGTATTAATACATTTTTTTAAGGTGGGCACAATTTGTTTAAACTTTCTTTAATTTGGTTTTTTTTGTATTATTTATTTTTTTTTTTACTTTAAGTTCGTTTTTCCCCATCAGCAACAACAAAAAATGTATATAAAATTTTCAAAATTTTTCAGCGCTTAACATTTTTTAATGTTCTTATAGTTTCAGTGGCAATTCGCTAACTGAATTGAACTTCATCGGTTTTCTGGAATTCATTCCCAGTTCATTGATATTTATTTGGTTCAAAGTAAAAGAAGTAGATTTTCATTAGGTAATGAACATTGACTTGGAATTTCAAAATAATCATTTCATTCCATTGATGTCATTTACAAGAAGGGGGACCAAAAACATTTCCCATAACATTACAAAGGGGAACAAAAGAAAATTGTTAATGGAATGAAATTACTGCTTCGTTATATTCCAATTGAATTTTTCCCCTTAAAGTTGTAATAGCTTAAGAAATTATTGTTGAGAAGCTTTTGTCAAAGAAGAAACATTTTAATAATTGCTTAAACTAGTAAAGGTATAACAAAATGGAAAAATTATGAAAATTAAAGCTTTATTTGCCGGTGAGAAATACACAAAATTGTAAACTGGTTTATAAAAAAAAAAGATATAAAAAATAAAATTTTTTGAAGCTTACGGTTTTGGTTTCGCGAAAAAAAGTTTCTGTAAAAAAAAATCTTTTTAAATTTGTATGGTTTGTTGTTAGTTTCAAGCTATCTAAGTATATGCTGCATTTCACTGTTGATCAGGTAAAACCAGTGAAATGCAGCATATAGACAGTTTGAAACTAACAACAAACCATAAAAATTTTAACAATAATGCCAATACGATAAATAAATATTTTCTTGTTAAAAAAAACTTTTTTGTAAAAAAAAATTTTGTTATCTTTTGATAAAAAAAAATATTTAATATTTAAGTTCTTATACCAAATTTTTATAAAAAATTTTTTTTTTTTTGTAAAATGCGGTTATTTTTGTTAAAATCTGTTGGTTTTAATAGAATCAATTATTTTTCTATTTTGTGAAATTTTTAATTAAAAGTTAGCCAAAACAATTAAGAGCGCTATATTCAGCTGTGCCAAATCTTATATACCTTCACTACGTGTATTTATATATGTTTGTATGTATATACGTATGTTTGTTTGTATATACGTATGTATGTACATTTCGCACACACAGTTAAAAAATGACACAACTCAAAATTTTCATTTTTCGAGTTTATATGCTCAAACTATGCACAATACACTTGATTATCTATAAGAAAAATATCAGTGTATTTTGTTGTTGTTAACTGTTGCTAAAAAAAACAGTTATGTCTTTCTTTATGTTTCAATTGGTATAAAGTTGCAATTCATAAAAGTAACTTATTATTAGTTGTGTCAGAAAATATAATGGTTATAGATTCCTACGCTAAGTGCTAAATAGTTTTAATTCGAATTCAATGTTCCAACGTTTTTGTTTTTAACTATTTTTATATACGTCAAAAACAGTTTATTTTGATTTCTGAAAAATTAAAAATTTTGAGTTGTGTCACTTTTGAACTGGGTGTGTGATATAATGCTTATAAAGAAACACATACATACATACATTAATACACGTAGCGAAGGGTATATAAGATTTGGCCCAGCCGAATATAGCGCTCTTACTTGTTTTCTGTCAATTTGCCTTATTTTTATGCTTCTTTTTTTAATTAATCAACAAACTAATGACTCAAGCAAAATAATAAGTTACTATAAAACATAAAGTTGCTTATTTTGTATTGATTTGTTTACTTTTCTTATTTATATTCTTAATTACATTTTTTTCATCGCATTAATTTCTTTAATTTACAGGTAAACTACCATATAAAAGCATTTTTTAAATAATTTGGCCTTGGAAGGAAAGAAAAGGAACAGATGCAAAGTAAGACATTAAAAAATGTTGGCTGAATGATAAAGTTGTAATTTGGCACTTTAGTTATGAAGTTGTTTTAAAACACAGTTGCTGAAGTTTCCCAGTTTTTTTTCCATTTTTTCGTTATAATGCTTTTTGTTAACAACTGTAAAAACATTTGGTCATTTTTTTTTAATTATGTATGTGAAATATGTTATTTAAATTTATATTAATATATCTTTACTTACATAAGAAAACTTACGAAAATGGTAAACAAAAAATTGTATTGCATGTCTGTAAAAATAAGTCCTTAATTTGCACGTTGTAAAAACTAATAAGAAAAGAAGTAACTTTTAACAAAAAAATAATAATTTTAAGAAAATTATTTTTAAAAAAATTAACTTAAGCCAGAATAAAACTAAAAATAATTGTCTTAAGGCAAATAAAAGTTCGTAAAAAAAACATTAAAAACTCTAATTAAATTTTATATTTTTCTATTTAAAAGAAATTTCAAAATCAATACTGTCGGCATAAAAAACTTAATAAACCGTTTTCGTAATTTCTTTGAACAAATTATCATCGTTCTTTGTGTAAATCTTTCTATACGTTATTAACATCCTCGAAACCAACAAAGTTCAAATTTTGTTATGAACAATACAGTTTTCTGATAGTTTTAGTTTAGTTTAGTCAAGTTTAAGAAAGAACTCTTAAATATATGTAATAGTAAACACTTTCTTTTTTTGATTGTTATAATAATTTTTTTATCGTTATTATTATTGAAAAGATTATTGTCAATAATATGTTTTGTTATTTAACACTAAAAAAAACAAAATTTTTTAATCCAAACATTTAAGAAAACTGTTGCAGATGTTAAAAAGCTTCTGCATCTAAAAAACATATGAATAGACAAATATAATTTGCAATGTGACAACACATTGTGTTAAAAATGTTAATGTGTTTTTTTTTAAATTTTTATTGGTAAGTATTTATATTAAATAATTTTAATTTAACATAAATTCGCTACGACTCAAAATAAAATTTAAAAAATTTTTATTTCGAAAAAAATAATATATTTTTTTTTTATAAGCAAATTTGCTTATTTAATTTTGTGCAATAGGAAATTAAATAACCAATCTCCTAGAGTTGGCAGCACTATAACCATATTGCATACTTTAGGGCTTAAATATAAATATTTGAAGGCGCCTGAGAATAGGCTAATGTTTTTCTAGAAAAAGAAAACAAAATAAAAAAATCATCCCTGCTTCTTTTGCTGTTCGCCTGGTATCCAAACGAGAATAATGCACCAAAATTGCTGATTTTTTGGTTTTAGTTTTTAGATTAGTTTAGATGATGACGGGATATGGATGGATCAAAACAATACAAACAACCATAAATAAATAAAATATGAAGTGCTAATATTTTTAGACTGAGTGTTATGTAAATTACAAATATTTTGCACAGAATGATTTTAATACTTTTTAACCGCCTAAATGCGAGTAGAGTTTTTTAAAAATATATTTTTAAACTGATTAAAAAAAACTAACCATTGATAATCGTGACTATATTTTGCGTAGGAGTTTGCTTACAGCACAAACTAGAAAGAAGTCTGTGGTTTAAAGTTTTTCCCTTCAAAATCATGTGTCACTGTAACGGTACACGTTTATTTCCAAAAACCGCCATACCGATTTGAATAAGTATATTTTAGTTTGAGTGTACATAATTAATTGATTGATATCTAAAATTTCATTTGTCAAAACAGAATTTTGTCATATTTTTTTTTTTTAATACTCATTAATAAAATCAATGTCAAGTTTTCAGCCAACCACACAATTAATATATTCAAATGCTGTTGGGCAAATCCTGTCCAATCCCACCAATGTATTATAAAATAAAGCTAAAAAAAATTTTTACGTTACAGTAAAATGTCTTAACATTTATTTAATTTTGTGGTTTAACGTTAAAAATAAAATAATCTTTTAAATACAAAAAAATATATGTATGCCATAAAACTTGTATCTTAAATAATAGATTTATTTAAAGATTTTTGTTTGCCGAATTTAATTTTTTTCTTTTTGGGTTCTCTATTAACATCGGTTTTTGAGGAATCCAGGGAATCATCTAAACGTTTAATGCCACTAGAAATAAAATAAACCACTTAATAAGTAAAACTAAAAATAAATTTTAAAAAAAAAACTCACCTTTTAACTGATATTAACTTTGACTTGCTTTCTTTACCCGATAAAGCCCTTGACCAATCTTCGTCACTGCCCTTAATGGCAAACTCTTTTAGACTTTCCGTTTTTAAACGTTTCAGTTCTTCCTTTTGCTTTTTAGTTATTTGTTGGGCCGTTTCCTCCAACTCTTCGTTGAGAGACACCGAGATGGGTTCAAAATCTTCACCTCTCTTAAGTTTATTGTCACTAACCATAGTGCTCTCGATATGACCCTCAATAATATTGGAGAAATATTTTGATGCTTTTTTTATTATATCATAAAATTTGGCTAAGATTTGACTACCAGGCATATTTAATTCAGCCGCTATGCCATCTACTGTTTTACCTTGCACACCAATTGCTAGAAGTATTGCCTTTTGCAGGGCATCTATTTGCAGATCACTAACTTTACCTTGAAAATACAAGTAGCTTATGTCATTGGTTAAATCCAAAATCAAACGATATTCGATTTGATTGCGCGAATAGGATTCTAGGCGTTGTAAATCATGCGGCAAAAAGTAAACGTCTAATGTTTCCCTATTAAGCTCAGCAATTTTAAGTTTAACACATTTGTTGTCCAGCAGTGAAAGAGCCAAACCTGTTGGGAATTCTCTAAAAGCTTTGCTTAACAACTTAATAATACGTCTTCGAAAATCATTGAAGTAAAGACTCAACCATTCTGCATTTACTTTTTGATTTAAACCGGATTTGTCTAGTGTATGTAACATAATGCAGGAATGTTCACCAGTCAAATCGTTTGCTTTTTGACTTAAATACACCGGCACAAAGCCCAAATTTTTCCAGAATTTCAGTAATTCTTGTGTTAATCCATACGATGTACCCAAATAATCAATATGTTCGGGAAGCCTTTCATTCAAACGTTTTAACAAGGTGGGAATTTTTCGTCGTGGACGTATTTGTTCTTTTATTAAGCCTAATTGTTCTTCCTCCACCTCTTCAATGCCATTCTCTTCATCAATAACTTGTTCATTTAAGTCCGTACACTTGCCAGCATAATAGTCTCCCAACAACTTAATTGCTCTTTTGCCATAACCCATCTAGAAGAAAGGAAAAAAAAATGTAGATCAATAATATAACTTTAAAAAAATTCCTCACTCTTTGATAATTCGGATGTGTTGCAATGCGCACAATTCTAACACCTGCTAATTTGGGAAATTCCCTGTCACCATATTGCTCAGACACATTCCAAGGTATTAAATCACCACTAGCTTTTTTGCCTCTACCCAAAGAATCTGTTATGGTTTGCGATGAAATTTCGCCTTCTAAAGCCACCTGGAGTACTACCAATATCTCAGGTAATTGGTCCTTTCTTTGTATGGGACCCAACAAACAGAAGAGGTGATGAGCAGGTGCATCACTCATCATTTGCAAATCATTAGGACTGTTTTTATAATGTGAAGCAACATAAATTGATACCAAACGATGCAAGAATGATTCGGCCGCTTTGTGATAGGAAAATAGAGCATCACGATCTACATAGTAAAGTTCACAGGCATCCGGTGTGGGGCAACCAGAACTTATGTTAGGCACAGTATTAGTGGCATCCAAACACAAGAGATTTATCAACCATGCCTCAATATCATCACCTTCTGTATAACGTATAGATTCCTCCAGTTTAATCTAAGTAAAATAGTAAAAAAAAAATTAACAAATTCTAGAAACAATTTAGCAAGAAAATCTCCTACCGGTGGAGATGCATTGTTTTCCTTTTGCAATTGTGATATCAATTTTAAACTTAACGATCTACCAGTACCCTCATAACCGTTTATGGTTGAAGCCATAAAAATCAAATAAGGCCCCATCATTTTCTTAACCAATGGCAGTGGTATAGCGGCTGCCTCATCAATTAATAGCAAATCGGCAGCATTTAGCAAGTGAGTATCATTTGGCGCAATATATTGGATTGTTTGACGATTTGAACGTGTTATATTAATGCGTATTATAGCTCTTTTGTAGTCGGTATTTGTAGAACGTATAATTGTATAATCAGTATGCTCTTGATACTCCAAAGCATCGAAACCTTTCAATACAAATTCAAATAATGTTATTAAATTCTCAGGATGCGGAGAGGTAACATAAACATTAACGTAACCAAAGGCAATGGCAGCTGCAATTGAAATGCCCATGGCGGCAGATTTACCACGACCACGAGCTGCCGTCAATGAGGTGGGTGGCCTGAAAAGTATATAATTTAACAATTACATGTTCAAATATGTACATTCATATGTATGTATCTTCTGTGTATACAGTTATCTAATACAGTCACTTTCATTCATATGTAACTGCACCATGGTGTATATTATATATATAATTTACATAAAAAACCAAATATGTATGTGGAGTGCTGACCAAATGTCAAACTTTGTTTATAGTGTGTAGATAGTGTTTATAAGTCGACATAGATTTATATTACATTTTAACTTGTTACTTACTTAAGTTGTTTTTCAGCTAAGGCTTCAATAAATTGTGCCACAGCTTTAGCCTGGTCATAGGTTTTACAAAGACTAACCAAAGGACCAGCTGGAGGAGTATCTCTTAGACTTTCCTTAAGTTCAATTAACAGTTCAGTATTTTCCGACTTATGGATTTCTGCGGGCTAAATAGACAAGTATTTATTAAAATCTTTACAAAACTACTTCCTAAACATTTTACTTACATTAACTGGATTAACATTAATAGTTTTCGAACTTAACGGCAATACGGTTAAGTCATCATTTACTACAAGACATCGTTTACAGTCGGCCAAAGACAATATGAGTCTCTCATTAAAACGGCAAGTAACAGTTTGGTGGGATTCGGTACGGAATCGTTTGTGCACATCCATACTCATTGTAAATAATTGTTTGAGAGATGTAAGCGTTTTAAGGAGTAGTATAATTAAACCACCACCCTCCACTGTTTCTACAGTACGGGCCAAAAGATTAGGTGTCAAGGCTTCAAAATCTTGCAAAACACAAATACCATAAGTTCTACCCAAAATTGCATGAGTTTCTGAATAATAACGACCATGTATAGTTGTAGAGACACGGAAGGTGTCAAAAAGGTCTGCATCATTAATATCTATTTTTCCGGCAGCGATTTTTTTGGCACGTTTTTTGCCGTGACTAAAAAAATAATAAAACGAAAAGTTTAACATAAAAAAACCTAAATTACTTAGAAATATAAAACTTACTTGGATATCGCTTCATCTTTATTTTTGTAACACCATAAAACGCTTGGACGGGCTTTAACCGTAGATTTCGTTAAAATGTCGTAAAGTATGGGAACTTGATCTCGAGCCTTGTCACCAATTATCAAAAACATTGTACGATGTCCTAATTTTACACCATTTTCAATCATAACTCTAATACGATTATCAATCTTCTTTTTAACCATTTTAGTTTATTTTTTATTTAAATTATTAAAGAAATAATTGAGTATAAACCACTTGCAGTATTTAACTTTCGTGCACGTGTATTTTGCTTTGTTTTTATTTGGTTTTCTTTTTTTTCTTTTAAGTTAAGGTGGCCACATCAATTCAATTAACCTCAACAACAGAGTTGCTAGCTTGTTTTTACTATACCAAGGCGATTTCATATAAGGTGATTGCAATTCGCCAGCAATTTAGTTTTTGCTCTATTGCAAGGCGAATTCACTTTTTAATGCTTTTCTCAAAGTATGTTTACTTTTCTTTGTTTTGTTAACATAAAATTGCTATTATTTTTGAAAAATTAAAAATTACAGAAAAAATACGTTTAAATTACATATCTGTATGCACAATATATCAAAATTATGTTTCTTTGTTTACTCTTTTTACATATGAGTTTTGACAAAGGCGTTTAAATAAACACCTGTTTTTTTTGTATTATTGTATTTGTTGTAGTATTGCAATCACCTTATATGAATTCGCTTTGAACTATACATATAACAATATATAATATTACATATATATATCAAATATTATTGATACTTCGAATATTACAAAAAATCATAGAATAATTTCAGAAGTTTTTTAGACTTCGCTTCAAAAGAGATTTAGCTAAATGTCAAACTTCATATAAAAAAATCCTTTCCGAACTGAAGTCACCTAAAATGAATTCACTTTGTCCTTGACTCATTATTTTATAATATCGATCTGGTAACCCAAAATTAATTTAAACACATGTGTCTCAAATTGTTTTTTTTGTTTGTTTTCACAGAATCTACTGCTTTCAAAAAATTTATTAACTTTGATTAAAGTTTAAACCAAAATGTCTTCTTGGAAAAAAGCCTCTAAAGGTAACCAAAAAGTGCACAGGGAAAGACATCAACCGGAATCGAGAGCCCACTTAGGTCTATTAGAAAAGAAAAAAGATTATCGAAAGAGAGCTCGAGATGCCGAACGAAAAGCCAAAACTTTGAAAATATTGCATAAAAGGGCCCTCAACAAAAATCCTGATGAATTCTATCATCATATGATACGTTCAAAGATACATGATGGTGAACACCATGAGAAGGAGGAGAAAGATGAACATAGCAAGGAACAATTGGCCCTTATGGAGACACAGGATTTAAAGTATGTGGTCATGAAGCGTACTATGGAAGCTAAAAAAATAAAACGCTTGCAATCGCAACTGCATATGATAGACTTTGCTAACACAGTGCCAAACAAGCACTTGTTTTTTGATGACACGAACAATAACAGTGAAAGCGATGAAGAGGATTTGGTTAAGGGCAAAGAATTAAGTGATATGGAATTGGCTGAACGCTTGGAAACACATCCCAGTATGATAGGTCGAAAAACCAATAGGCCAAGATTAAAGGATTTAGAAAAATTGCATATTCCTAAACTTAGTCCTGAAGTAAACATTTTTTTAATAATTTTTAAACTTTTTTTTAAATAATTGTTTATTATAGGAAATCAAGAAAGCAAACTTGCTAAAGCAGCAATCGTATCAAGAGCTAACCAAACGTATTGAGCGCGAGAAAGAGCTGTCATTGGTTCAGCAAAAGTTGGAAATAAAACGGGCTCTGCAACAGCCTCGTCTGTTAAAACCGAAAAAGAAAGAGCGTGGCACGAAAAATGCACCGCCTGTATATGAATTTAGATATGAACGTAAAAAGTAAATTATTTTTTCATGTTATTAAAATTATTTCTAATTTAAATTATGTATCAATAAGCTTATAATTGCTACTGAGTAAAATAAACCTTTAATCGAATAAATAAAAAAAAGTATAATTATTTTCAATACATATTTTAATATCACGGATATTGAAAAAAATCAAAATTTTGTAAAGTAAATTATCTTTTCTTTTTATAAATAAAGGTTACTTGTGCACTACAGAAATCTTTATTTTGCTAAACTTTTAATCATAATATGAATATAACTTTAACGTGTTTAATAACCAAACTTTTTATTTAACTCTGTAAAACCATCACCTGTTTGATCTTCTGGCGGTACCCATTTGGCATATTTATCAGACGATTCATGTTCAACATCATCTATATCGACCTCTTGACGTTTCCCACGTTGACGTATACGGTGGCGACGTTTTTTACTACCGCTATCAGAGTCTGCGTTTTTATTTTCAACATTTTTCGAACTTGTGTCTTCTATTTCTTTACACTTGCTATCAGTAACAGATTTTGTGGGTTCATTCGACTGACTCGTATTTATTGAGTTTATATTAGAAATTTCTTTTACTAGTTTCGTTTCTTTTAGTTTCTCAACGTTTTTAATTTTATCATCTGTAGTTGTTTTACTTTTGTTTGTAGAGTCTGTATCTTTGCAGGACTCACGTTCTGCACATTGTTGCTCAACTGATTTCTCATCATCTTCTATTTCCTCCTCATCGCAGTTAAGAATCTTTACAGGTTTTAATTTATTTGTAGAAGTTGAATCCACTTTTACAATTTTGAATTTACTGAATTGATTACGTTTACCAATTATTGGTAATTGTTTCTTAACCGTGGTCTGGACCTGTGCTTGAGATTGTACACTGTCCGTCGTTTTTGTACTAAAAGGTAAATCTATTGGTTTGGCAATTATAATAAGCCTTTGTACTCTTTGTTTTTCCGTTTTTAAACGTTGTTCCTCATGCTGCAAATAAATTTTGGTTAGACAAGAAGAATCTATATATGTAAAAGCATGTATTACTCACTCTTAGTTTACGAACTTCCGTTTTGTCGAACTTCCTTTCTTTTTCTTGTAAATTTTCCATAAATGAGTCCAAATCTTCACCTTCATGTGATTTTTGAACTTTCAACCTTTGCTGTTGTTCTTGGTACTCGTTTATTTTAAATCCAATCTGTTTTATTTGTTCATCGATCTCACTTTCTTGTTTTAGCTAAAAAAAATATTTATAATAGTTTTAAAACATAATTTAACAATCATTCTTTACAAGTTTTAAGTAGAGAAACTATATATGTGCATATACCTACATGTATATAAATAAAAAATTAACCAGCAAAATACTCACCAAATCTTCATAGGTTAAAGTTACATTAACCTTAGCATTTGCTTTCCTTTCTTTTTTTCTTGCAACATCTCCGGTACGATCCCAAAACTCATCGTCATCTGAATCGTTTTCTTGTGTTTTTCGTTTTCTCTTTAAAGGCTCTTGATTTGCTTGTCGTAGTACACCATGACGATCTAATATGCGGCAAGCTTCCAATGCACATTGCAAAACACAATCCTTCTTTTTACCTTTGTGGACAACTTCAGCTACAATAGAACGACCATTGGTATCGTCTATGGGCAATTCAACACGACATACAAATGAACCAGCTGACATTTCATCACATTTGTACACCAGTTCTAAACCTTCACGTTCAAAGTAACCGCGTAACGTCTTCTTAGGATCATCAAGAAATAATTCTTCATTATTTGTGCTGGCGTAGGGATTGTGCGTTAAGTCAGTTTCTTCGTCAGCATCTTCTCCTATGCCCCAACTACAACCTTCATTATTTGCCCTTTCAATAGCTTCTTCCGCCAAACGCTTTTTTTCTAGAGCAGCTTCTTCCAGCTCTATTTGACGTTTAGCCTTAAGCTCTGTTATGGTCAATTCTGACTCGGGCTCTTCATCTCCGGAGGGGCCTTGCAAAATATAAGACCTAGTACTTGCTCCCAATCGTAGCATATGACCAACTTTTATTCTTATATAAACTTTAGGTGGAATTCTTTGTTTATTTAAAAAGGTTCCATGTGTGCTTCCTAAGTCGTATATATACCAGCCTTCTGGAGGACTTTGATCTTCAACTGTAATAACTTCACCTTTTTTTTTGTCAGTGCTTAAGTTATCTTCTTTTTTCAATTTCGGCCTATATTGCAAAACAGCATGAAATCTAGATATAGTAGGATGTGCCATTTCTATATTGTTGTCGGATAATCTACCAAATGACCAATAAGCTTTCTTTTGTAATTCCTTTACTTTCTCTATAATTTGTCCCGATTTCAATACTTCAAAACTGTAGTTGTTATCATCACTTGGCTTGTCCGACCATTGTGGTACCTTATAAGGACACTCTTGGTCTAGATTTGTGGGTTTTGCAAGGACAGCTTGTTCACTTTTACTTTCTAAATTTTCTTTTGATTTTTTAAAAATTATTTCTGCTTTTTCCACGTCAACAGGAACAATAGGCAAACAAGGTTTTTTAAATTCATCCATTTCAATTTTTTTAATAATATTGATTTAAATATTTTACAGAAGTAAAACAAATATAATTTTAGATCTCAGCTGTGTTTTGTTTATTATTTGTTTGGACCACGACATATTAAACAAGGTAAGCCTATCTTTGGAACATCGATTTTTTTGTTTCCTGACTTTCAAAAAAACAAAATATTGTAGGTTCGTTTATATGTTGTTTGAAGTTTAAGAAATTAGAAAATGAACAACAAAATTAAAAAGCATGTACTTTTATGTGTACCCTGGTTTGTGCCTGCGCAATATTTTTATTGTTACACGGCACTACCGACATTAAAGAAAATTTTATTCGGTGTTGCCAGTTTTACTTAGATTCATTTTAAAAAGCTCTTATTACAATACAGGTTTTTAATTTTCTTTACATGGTCTTGCCTACAAAACAGGATTTTTCAAAAATAAAATAGTAGTTATAATATTTTTAAATATTATTTTACTATTTACACAATTTTCTTTTAGATTATATTAAAAAAAATTTTTTAATAGAAAATATGTAAGTCGGAAATTTCCAAATAGTAGAAAATTTATCAGAAATATCCTATAAATGCAAACTTCATTACAAATTTTTGTGTATAAAATTTCTTTAAATCAAAAATGCATAAGAAATCTTTTCTAAACAAAATAATTAACAAAAAAAATTAAAAAAAAAAAAAAAAATTGTGACATTGAATATAAAATAGATACCAGAAAGGTAAGCCGCTTAGCCGCCACTGAAACTTTTTAACTGCTTGCTTTTCTGATAGCAATTTGCGCTAAATTTAAACAAAAATTATTTGCATTTTTTCGTGTTTGTAAACAAAATAAAAAAGCAAAATAATACGAGCTTATTGATTTACTTTGCAGCATCATTTTTTAGAAATTATTCAAAAAAATAAAAGCATGACATTTTCCCAGTCATTTGAATTCGGTAATAGTACATTTATGAAATTGGAAAATGAAGCCAAACATGCCATACATGACGGAGTTCATCCCAGTAAATCTGATAAGGCCTTGGATGTTATTTTGGAATCACCTACGGCATTAAAATTGGCAAACAAATCTTCAGCATTATCTTTAACTAGGAATAGATCTCGTTTCTTACAAACTGCTGGAACAAGTTGTAAAGATGATGTGTCTTCAAGTCATCGAATGTTCAGGCGCAGCAAAAGCGATTCTACATTGTCCAAAGTACTTGGTCAAAGCAAAGAAAATGTTTCAAAAAATTATTCGGAATTCTTTAGAAGTGATTTTTCACTTCAACCAGATGTTACCAAGGAAAAACTAAACTCCGGCGAGCAGAAGGACTTGTCCGTTTTAAGAGTATCACAAATAGAATCAGCATTTAGCGATATAGAAAAAGAGGAGCATGCTGTAAGATGTGAAACAGATAGTGAAGTTGAAAACTCTTTTGAAAAGCCAATATTCTCCGAAGATCTAGAAGGTATTTTAGAAACTGAAGAAAATGACAATATATGGCAAGATTCATTGCCTCTTTCTGCAATAGACACATGCGATAATAACGCTAATGAACTGCCGGATATACAACATGAAATAAGCAGTTTTATTTGTCCTCCTAAAAATAATGATGCTTTAGGACAACAGATGTTAAGCAAAGACCTAGAAATGAGTCATCGTGTTTTTAAGGAATTTCAGCATACCCAAAAAAATTTATCAGAACATAACATAAGTTTAAGTTGTATGTCCCCTGACCAACTAAAATTTACCCAGAAGACTTCTCCACTAACTAAGACTGTTGGAGAATCTAAACCGAGTAGGGATAGTATGGAAATTGTAAGAAAAAATTGCAAAATATTAGAAAAATCGAGGTCGTGCGAAATTTTAACCGATAATTTAGAGGCATTAAAATGCATAAATGCTTGGAATTTGCCTTTAAGTGTATTGAACGAGTATGAACGAAAAGGCGTTAAAAAAATGTTTGACTGGCAAATACAGTGTCTTAGTAATCCAAAGGTAAATTTGCAACCTAACTTAAGGAAAAAATGATTTTAAAATATTTCTTAAAACCTATTTAAAATTTTTGTAAATAGCATTTTAAATAAAAACAAGAAAGAGCGATATATTTGGATGTGCCAAATCTTATATACCCTTCACTTCGTGTATTTACGTAAAAAAAAAATTTTTTTTTGCCGATATCTCGAAAAAAAATTTTTTTTTCTTATATCTCGAAAATTTTGTTTTTTAATTTCTCAAAAAGCATGCTTAATTTCTAATCGTTTGATACCAATAACGTGTCCAATAACGTGGACAGACAGACGGACATGGCTCAATCGACTTCCCTATCTATAAGGATTCAGAATATATATACTTTATGGGGTCGCAAATGAATATTGTAGAAATTACAAACGGAATGACAAACTTATATATACCCTTGTCATCTCTGGTGAAGGGTATAACAAGTAAGAGCGCTATATTTGGCTGTGCCAAATCTTATATATACCCTTATATACCCTTCAATGTGTGAATTACGTTAAAAAAATGTTTGCCTATACATATTTCGAAAATTTTTTTTTTAATTTCTTACAAAGCATGTCTTACACACAAATAAAATCATTTTTGTGTTAAAAAAATTGTTTGCTTATATCTCGTTAATTGTCGAATTTTGGTGATTTTCAATAGCAAGAGTTAAGGGAAAATTTCTGATCGTTTCATACCAATAACGTTTCAGTATGACATCGGGGAGCTGAGAAAAGTCTATTTCAAGAGACGGACATGGCTAAATCGACTTCCCTTTCTATAAGGATTCAGAATATGTATATATTTTATGGGGTCGCAAATGAAAATTGTAGAAATTACAAACACAATGACAAACTTATATACATATACCCTTATTTCCTTAGGTGAAGGGCATACGAATGTGCTGTAAAGCGATTTAACAAAAATTTTACTGAAAATTAAATATAAAAAAGATTTTACCAATAATTTTTTTATAATTTTGTTCTGCTAAAAAGAGATGATATTGACAATTTTTAAGATTGCGATAAAGGTCCTACGGGTCTTTAAAGAGCTTTCAAAATGCAGCATTTTAGTAAGATTTGTCGATTTTTGTTGAGTTCCATGACTTGTTCTTAAAATTTTTCAAATAAGTTTTACGTGTCTTCGAAACGTTTTAATATTTTCGACATATCTTTTCCAAAAACTATAAATAAATAATGAAGAAAATTACCAAAATTGTAATAAAATTCAAAAATGTTGCTTTAATAACAACTTACTAATTTATTTTTTATTTTTATTGATTCTTAAAAGTAATACAAGGCCATTAGGACAAAATAACATATTACTTAAGCTAATGTCACATTCGTCAAATATTTACCCAAAAAAGCGTGACCGCTAAATAGTATATTTTTAATTGCTTTATTTAATTGAAAATGTACCTTTAGCATCCTTAAAATTTCTTTGGATATTATTATTATTATTTGATTTATTTAACCACGCATGCTACTCAAAAACAGTTTTAAGGGCAAATCATGGTATAACTACACACCATGTTATACCATGGGGCAAATATAGTCTTACAATCTTTCCAAAAAAATGTTAGTAACGTTTTTTTGGGCAAATATTTGACAAATGTGGCCGTAGCTTTAGCAATAAGGCCTAAGCATAACAATTTAAAAAATAAATAACAAATTTAAAAGTATTTAAAAAGCACAATAAAAAAATTAATTACAATACTAACCAAAATGAAAAAAGGAAACAATACATATAAGTATGTATGTATATATATAAAAATGTTTGTCTATATATATATGAGAATATAAATATAAGAAAGGTCCAAACTAATAGCAGAAAAAATTATTTAATCACAACGAAATATACTTACATATATACATACATACATATATATAAATGTATGTATAATAATCAGTGCCCATATTCTGTATTGTAAGTGAGAAAGGTTACATTCGAAAAATTTTTAGTCGTTTCGTTTAAAATAGGGTGAATAATTCAGAAAGTCCACTGTTTTTATAAAATGTTTAAGTGTATGGTATTATCTAATCTAAACATTATCTAAACCACTCCGTTAACAACCAGAAGATAATTTTTATTAAAAAAAATTTTCGATTCGAAAACTCACAAGTTACAGAACAGAAAAATAGAGTCGTTTATTGTCAGAGATCTTTAATGCATTTCTCAGCAGCTTATTTTTTAAGTTTGTTTACTCCAATTCAGAGCCAGGAAAAGAGTTGTAGAATGATACACGTTTGCTTATTTATAAATAAGATTTGTCTAAAAATCTTTGTATTTCTATCACTGAAGCGATCCATTTTGATATTGCAATTGCTGGTGGAGAAAAGACACAGCAATTCAAAAAAGAGAAGTGTTCTTGCGGACAAACTTATTTACAACTTTGAATTAAAATTTTAATGCGCTGATAAAAAAAAAGTTTATCCCAGATAGTTTTAGATAGGAAAAACCCCAAAAAGTGTTAAACATAATGTTTGGATTTCCCAAAAGTGATGTTTCCTAACACTCTATTGTTGCTGCTGTCGTGCAGAACAAAATGTTAGAAATGCAATATGTGCTATATTTCACTAGACGTTTAGACGCAAAATTTTTCAATAAAACCAAATTTGTATTATCTAAGGGTTTTCAAAGAATTTTTCCTTGGCGTTTTCTTTATTTTAGGTTCTTTTTGAACATTGCAATCTTGTATATTCTGCCCCTACATCGGCTGGTAAAACGTTGGTTAGCGAAATTCTACTTCTTAAAACTGTGCTGGAACGCGGCAAAAAAGTTTTACTCATTTTACCATTTATATCTGTGGTACGCGAAAAAATGTTCTACTTGCAAGATCTTCTTACTGCCGCTGGTTATCGCGTTGAAGGATTTTTTGGTGGCTATACACCGCCAGGAGGTTTTGATACTATCAATGTGGCTATATGCACCATAGAAAAAGCCAATTCAATTGTTAATAGATTATTGGAACAGGGAAAAATGGATGAAATTGGTTCAGTTGTAGTCGATGAAGTTCATTTAATATCCGATCCAGGAAGAGGTTATATTTTGGAATTACTCTTGGCTAAAATTCTATACATGTCACGCAAATATGGCTTACAAATACAAGTCATTACTATGTCCGCAACGTTGGCTAATGTAGAACTGTTAAAGAAGTGGTTGGATGCAGAATTGTTTATAACAGACTTTCGTCCAGTGGCTTTGCAAGAAATGATAAAAATTGGCAATAAAATCTATGATAATAGTTTTAAAATGTTACGTTCTGTAACAGAACCATCGGTCAATGTTAAAGAACCATTTCCGGTACTGCCAAACGATTCGGATCATGTGGCTCAATTGTGTATTGAGACCTTAGTTGATGGCTGTTCGGTTATTGTATTTTGCCCTTCTAAAGATTGGTGTGAAAATTTAGCTACGCAATTAGCTGGAGCTATACATTCGTTGGGAAAACAAGGCGGGGAATGGGGAACAAGACTAAGAACCCAAATAAATCGTCAATCTATTAACAATGTTAAACAACAATTAAGAGATATACCAACAGGTAAAACATTATTTTGTCATTTAATTATATATGCATT
>NDXZ01037221.1:0-11284 GCA_003055125.1 Paykullia maculata | reverse complement strand
TTTAAGGTTTGGATACTATTCTAGATAAATGCATTACATATGGTTGCTCATTTCACCACGCTGGCCTAACAACCGAGGAAAGAGACATTGTGGAAGCTAATTTTAAATCTGGGGCTTTAAAAGTTATAGTAGCCACCAGTACATTAAGTTCAGGCAAGTAATAGCACTTTCTTTTATGGTAAACAAAACAAAACAACACACTTTGAAAAAGGTTCGAAATACAATAAAAAATAATCTTTTAATATTTTTAAGGTGTTAATTTGCCAGCTCGTCGAGTGTTAATAAGATCTCCTTTATTTGGTGGCAAACAAATGAGTTCCCTCACATATCGTCAAATGATTGGACGAGCTGGAAGAACTGGAAAAGTATTCTTTAAACAAAATCTTTGCATCATATTATTGATTAATAATTATGTTTGCAGGATATATTGGGAGAGTCTGTTTTAATTTGCACCGACAGTAATGCACGTATTGGTAAAGAATTGATTACTGCTGATCTAAGACCTATATGCTCTTGCCTTGATATGGATAGCAGCGTAAGTAATATAATAATTCGAATATGACAAATCTTTTGTAAAAGAAAAATTACACATTTAGACACATTTGAAACGAGCTTTGTTGGAGGTAATATCTTCTGGTGTAGCTACAAGTCAGGAGGATATTAACAACTTTGTTAATTGCACTCTTTTAAGTGTCCAAAAGCAATTGGCAACTCAAGAGAAAGATCAAAGTCAGGATGTAACTAATGACCGTAAATATATTGGTGAAGCTTTAGGTTTTCTTGTTGAATATGAGTTTATACGTTTACAAAACAATGAGGAAACCAAGGAACAACATTATGTAGCCACCCGTTTAGGTCAGGCTTGTTTGGGTAAGATTGTCTGTTTCGTATTTATTATCTTTTTACATTTTTTTCTTGTGTTTGGTATTAGCTTCATCGATGCCACCAACAGATGGTTTAATATTATTTGCCGAATTACAAAAATCAAGACGTTGTTTTGTTTTGGAATCCGAATTACATGCCGTTTACTTAGTTACTCCTTATTCAGTATGCTATCAACTACAAGATTTGGATTGGCTTTTGTTTCTTGACCTGTGGGAAAAACTAACTCCGGCAATGAAAAAGGTTGGGGAATTAGTAGGTGTTAAAGAGTCGTTTTTGGTAAGAGCCATGAGAGGTCAAACCAAATTAGACTATAAGTTAATGCAAATACATAAAAGGTAGGTTTTATCATAATTTTTAATACATGAAACATGTATGTATATAAAGAAAAACAAAATAGATTTTATACTGCTTTAGCTTTGCAAGAGTTGGTCAATGAAACACCCATTAATACGGTGGCTATTAAATACAAATGTACCCGTGGCATGTTGCAAAGTTTACAACAAATGGCCTCAACTTTTGCCGGTATTGTTACCTCTTTTTGTAATTCTCTACAATGGGATACACTCTCTTTAATTGTATCACAGTTTAAGGAGCGTTTGTATTTTGGTATACATCGAGATCTGATCGATTTGATGCATTTACCCAATCTTAATCATAAAAGAGCTAGAGCACTATTTGATGCTGGTATTACTTCATTAGTTGAATTGGCCAACGCTGATATTTTAAGCATTGAGAAAATACTCTTTAATGCTTTATGTTTTGATTCAGCTAAAAAACATGATAATGAAAACGATTACGAAGCTGCTCAACGTAACGAAGCTAGAAACTTTTTTATAACAGGCAAGGCTGGTCTAACGGTAGCTGAGGCTGCTAAATTACTTATTCGGGAAGCCAGAAAATTCGTACAATACGAAATTGGTGTGGGCAATATAAAGTGGTCTCAAAATGCTGGTGAAATTTCCAAGGATCAAAATGAAATACATATGTCTTATGAAGAAAATAATTTTCCAAATGTAATGGCTAAATATAAATTAGATCAAACAGCAGATACACCATCTAAATTTAAAAATAGTTTTGAACAAAATTACTTAAATCAGACTAAAAAAACTGTAAATGGCCAAATAAAAGGAAATGAAAATAGTATTAAAGACAATATTGCAACAAAGAATTATATTGAAGAGCAAATAATAACTTCCAAGCAGAAGCTTTGTAAAGATCAAATTGTTAATAACAATAAAAACTATATTTTAAACAAAAAAAATGCTATTTCATTGCAATCTAAACCAAGGATAGAGACATTAAAACCAACAGAAAATATTTGCCTAAACGAAGAAACAATGAATCATATTAATAAAACCTTTAACACCTCATTCGATGAAGAAGATATTCATGCTGTTAAAATTTTTCAAGATAAAGTCAATAAACAACCTACAAAAGTAAGTAACTCTGATAGTAATTTAACATTTGAAGACAATTCAAAGCTGCTTATGGCCATAGAAAATGCCGAGAAGAATGTAAGTTACAAAAATGAAATATATCATGACCATAAAACAGGTTCCGAAAAAGAAACACAAATCGTGACTGCCAAAAAACGAAAATCTTTAGAAAATGGTAAAGAAAAACTTGATGTTACCTCTCCTAAGGTATTAAGAAAAAGCATTATTACTAGAGTGGATCCTAAAGAGATGGAGGCTAAAGTAAACTCAACTAATAAAACTGTAAGGAGCTCTAGGGAAACTCGAAAATCTTCAGAACAGTTGAAAGACTTGGGCATTATGTCATCAAATGTAATAAAAACTGTAGGACAAGCTGAAACTGAAGAAAAACCTGGTACAAGTAAAAAAGCCCAAAGACTGTTAAAGGCGAGGCAATTGTCTGAAAAGAAAAAACATGAATGGGCTGAAAGAAAAAATCTGAAAGAAAACCAATTAGCAAATAATCCAGAAATCAATGAAGCAAACTTAAACCCTAAAACACCCAACTTAAACAATTCGACAAAATCTAATAATAAAAAACAACAAACTGTAAAAAATTCTCCAAATACTCCTGCATGCCAATACAATAAAGATAAGCAGGAAACACCTAAATTGCCTAGAAGAAGTCCACGCAATCATTTAATAAGCTCTACCCGAATAGAAGAACAATCCAATATTACAAAGAAAATTTTAATAATTCAGGAAAATGATATGTTTCCAAATGGGAATGAAGAATCTTTTGCCAGTAACACCAACATAAAAGAAGCTCTCAAGGAAAGTAATAATTTTAAGAGACCCTCCTTGCCAGAAAATAAAAACAACTCACCCGTTGATGAAATACCAAGTTCACAGCAATTGGTAGACGAGCTACCCGCCAATAAAACAAACTCACCTCATGCTTCTAGATTTTTCAGATCTTTACGTGTTGCACAAAAATTACAAAGTCCAAAAACTAAACCTGTAATAGAAATTAAGAAACCTCAAACACCACCAGATGCCAAAGAACCAATGGATCCTAAATCATCCACAAGCATTGAGCTTTCCGATATTTCAATGGAAAATTCTCTTCTGAAAAATCCTATACAACTAAACGCTTCCCACATTCTTAGTTGCTCGAAAGTTGATACCGAGTCATCCTCATTTAAATCTCTCGATATCATAGACATTTGTGGAGATCATCAACTTTTTAAGGAAGCGTTTAAGGAATTCATGTCCAATAAACGTTTGGGATTTTGTTTAGGCATTCAGCAGCAATGTGGTAAACGCAAACCATTAATTGGGTCAAATATTTTGCTTAATCAAGTGGCCGCCACAGAGAAAGAAAAAAAGTCGACCACATTATATGAATTTCAAATTGATGATAGCAAGTATTTGGCTGGCATATCATTTTGTATTTCCGAAAATGTAGTCTATTACATGAATATGCAACAAGAAGGTACTTGCAAAGGTTTGACAGGTGAAATTAAGTACAAATATTTGCATATGCTATTGAGATCATCGGAACATACTTTGCTTGTCTACGATGCCAAAGAACAAATGAAGATTTTACGTAAAATTCTAAAGGATATTGGAAAAATGTCTATAGCCTTGGAAGATCCAAAAGTAGCCAATTGGCTTTTGCAACCTGATAAAAATTACAATTTATATTGTCTGGTAAGTTAAGTAAGTTGATTGACGAAACAATTTTATAATATAAATTCTAAAAAATACTTTAAAGGCCCAACAATTTGCCCCAGAGTGTTCGTCTTTAGTAAATTTATGTGGCAGCAGTCGTGGCTATTATAGTTATGGCTTGGACTCAGACAGTGCTATTTTAGCTAAGGTTAGGTAATGCTATTTAAGTTTTTTGATTTTGATATTTTTTCTTCATATTCTTGATCCTTTATTGTTTTAGATCGTCAATAGAAGCCTGTGTTATTGTACATATCTTGAAAGGACAAATAGAAAACCTCGAGCGAATTGGAACTGGACAATTACACAAGTTCTTTACTGGTAAATAATTGGACAGATACAAGTCTTCTTTTTAATTAACTCTTTAACTTTGAATTGATTATAATATCTAGAACTTGAAATGCCTTTACAAATGTCACTATGCAATATGGAACATTTGGGATTTCCCACAAACTCGGAAACTTTGCATAAATTGTTTCAACAAATGGTTGACTCTATGAAAAAGCTGGAAACTAAAATATATGAAATGCATGGTTCAAGGTTTAATTTAGGCTCTTCATCAGCAGTAGCCAGAGTAAATTTTAATAATAAAAATTATTTATGTATATGTTTTAACTATGAAATGTCGTAATAGGTTTTAGGTTTACATCGTAAAACAAATGGCCGCATAAGTACTTCCAAACAGATTCTAGAAAAAATCGATTCGCCTATATCACATATGATAGTAACGTATCGTAAACTAAGCGTTACCTTAACAAAAAACATACAACCCTTGTTGAAGTGTGTAAAAGATGAAAGGTTAGATGGTTTTTATTATTAATTAGAAACTCACATTTATTTCATAGTTTTTCCTTTATAGAATTCATGGTCAAAGTATTACCTTTAGTGCAACGGGTCGCATATCTATGACCGAACCGAATTTACAAAATGTTGCAAAAGATTTTGAAGTCGAAATGGGCTCTGAAAAACTAACAATATCTTGTCGTAGTGCATTCTTTCCCGCCGATGCTAAACGATGTTTAATATCTTCAGATTTTTGTCAATTGGAAATGCGTATACTGGCACATTTATCACAAGATACGGCCCTATTAAATGTTATGAAATCTGAAAAAGACATTTTTGTAGCAATAGCAGCGCGATGGAATAAAATATCCGAAAACAGTGTAACGGAACAACTGCGCAACGGCACAAAACAAATATGTTACGGTATTGTTTATGGTATGGGTATGCGAGCATTAGCCGAAAGTCTTAAATGTACTGAACAAGAAGCTAAACTCGTATCAGAACAATTTCATGCTGCTTATCCAGGAATCAGGTATATTTGCTTTAGTATGATGGTTCTAAACAAACAAAAATTAATAGAAATATAAATTTATCCTAGATCCTATATAGAAAAAGTAATAAAATTTGCCAGAAATAATGGTTATATTGAGACAATAACTGGCAGAAGGCGTTATTTGGAAAACATAAATAACGGTGAATCATTAATAAAAAGTAAGTGTTATTTATTCTATATCATTATTATGGTCATATTTATAATCAATTTTCTTATCAAACAAGTTGTCTATATAAAAAATTTTGCATTAAACTTTGATAACATTTTAAATTGATTGCGAATTAGGTGGTGTTATAGTTACGGTGACCATATTTTTTCATCAAAATACAGAACATTTTCTTTAAAATATTTTTAAATTCTATACAATTTAAATTATAGCTGTTTGCTATTAAAATTGCCTAAATGGTCTTCATTTTCGTGTGGGTTTTTTTCAGTAGTCCAAATATTATTTAAAACAGAAAATACCCTTTCGATGGCAATACTTTATCATTTCTTTAAAATGTATAAAAATTGCTACCTAACGCTTTTCTGCGGACTTATTATTCTGGTTTCTTTTTATAATTGTGTATGTGTAATTTTTACTGAAAGCTGGATCATCAAACTATTCAGTATCAACTTGTTCAATTATTTTTTTTCATAATAATAATTAAACTATGTTCAACATCTTCCCAAAAAGGAACTTCACGCAATAGAACCCATTTTAGTACTTCAACTCATTGATAAACGGCATCCCAAGGTAAAACTATGACTTTAACTACCTTTCGAACATCCATATAAATACATACGTAAAACTGTATAATTTTACAATATGTTATAACAGAAATTATGTTAACATGTTTAACAAAATATTATACAGAACAAATAATGAACTCGAAACAAAATACAGAACATTTTAAGGATTTTTACATAAGAATAATTTATACAGAACAGAGCTCCCAAATACTGTTCTGTATAATACAGAACCGATGGTCACCGTAGTTATAGTACACATAAATCGCAAATGGATTTATTTTGATAAAAAAAAGGAATCAAACAGTTATTGAAAATTCTAAACTTAAAACTCAAAACTTTCGTGTTAGAAAAGAATTTTTAAAATAAAAATGTATAAAAAACGTTGTAAAGTAGGGGACCAACTTGATAAAGTAGGGGACCAACTTAAATATATTAATTGTATGTATCTTGGATGTTTGATATTTTTTATCAAAATTCGCCTGGTTTTCTAACAAGAAATAATAAAATTTAGTAATTGATTGTAAAAGTAGATAATGATTATAATAAAGTAAAATAGTAAATACAATACGCAATGAAGCCATATAAAATAACATTAAATAGTACCATTAAATAGTACCTGAACAAATTCGTTATTACTAATAGACTAGAGTTTGTGCGTATCATAATGTTAGATTCATTAAAGATGCTATTTATTTGTTGTTGCAATATGTAGTTGTAAATTTTTTAAATAATCAATTTGTAATTTTTTCTCCTTTAGATCAAGCTGAGCGACAGGCCGTTAATTCTACAATACAAGGATCAGCATCTGATATTGCTAAAAGTGCTATTTTGCGGATGGAAAAAAATATAATAAAATATAGGCAAAAACTAGGTATAGAACCGCAGTCAGTCCGTTTAGTTTTGCATTTACATGATGAACTTATATTCGAAGTGCCTGAGGAAAAGGCAAAAAAAATTGCCAAAGTCTTAAGTGTAACTATGGAAAATTGTGTTAAACTTAATGTTCCGCTTAAAGTTAAATTGAAAATTGGTAAAAGTTGGGGTGGACTTAAAGAGATTAAATTGTAATTTTTTTTAAATTTTCTTATTTTTAATACAAAATTCTATGTTGATAATTTACCAAAAGAGTATTTCACCTTTAGTGAAAGAACAATTAATTTGTTCTTTAATGTTATTATAATTATTTGTTATGCATTATATATTAATATTTAATATTAAATTTTTTATTTATTGTTTTTTTATTTTTTGTTTGTTAATGTCTAGAGAATTGTGCATATATGTACATATGTATGTATTTTTGTATCTAGACTCACATTTATATATTTTGTAAAATTTCCATCTGTAACATATTTCAGTTACATTTTTGCAATTTAATATCCTGATAAAAATGTTTCTTGTCTTTTGGTTAAAGTTGTGAAAATGCAAGCGATATTTTCATTTTAGAAATATGTATATATACACATGAAGTTAGTTTTAAATTTATTATTAATTAAAAAAGGTTTATTAAACGAAATTTTTATTACAAATTGTTTGTTTAAACCTTTGATAAATTTTAAAATTGTTTATGAATATGAGGAGTTACCCCATTATGTTATTAAGAGCATTACAAAAACTCCTTTACAACTTGTTCCAGTTTCATAAAAAATAATTTAAAAAAAAACTATTTTGCATACAAATATTTAATAAAGTTGTAAAATCACTATTTACCATTTAAATATATAACATGTTATTAAATAAATGTTACACATTTTCATTAAACTACATATATAAAACTAGTTTTGAATTTAACCACTTCCAAAGTAAAAGGTAATGAAATCATAAAATAACATTGCGAATCAATTCCGTGCGTCTTAATTTGCATTGCTTTTACAAGCCATTCGACTATTTTAAATGAAAAAACCAATTGTAGATTCATTAGGATGAAATTATTATAACAAAAAAACGTTTGAGGATATTTAAAAAAAATAGCTTTCTCGACAAAAGTAAATGCAAGGAAAGAAATGTTAGAAATTACGTGAAATTGCTTAGTTTAATTTAAAAACTTCTGTGTATTACCATATACATATTTACATATATATTGTGGCAATAAATCATAATGGCTTAAGTCGCAATTTCGGGTTTTGAGATATTAAGGGGTTTGTCTAAAACCAATTGTGTTTGGATTTTATATAAAATTTTTAGCACACAGAAAAAGATGCGCTTTTCTTAGAACAAAACTGTTAATTTCATTAAAAAAACAACGTTTTATTAGTTAATAATCTTGGTTTTTTGGAAAAATAAAAACTTAAGTGAATTTAAGCTACTATATTGAAAGGCAAAATAATTTTTATTGATACTAAGTCGATTTAAGTGATTTGGGTTAAATTTAAAAATGCCGAAAACCTGAGATAAGATAGTTATTTAGAAAAGCTTAGTTTAATATAAGGTTTTTTTATAAGGAATAATTTAAATGGGCTGTTAGTTATTGCACTTAAGTGTATACAAGTTTTAATGCTCAAACAATTTAATATTGATGTAGCTACCTTAAGTTGAGTTAAGATGTTATGTCTTATATATTATTTTCATAAAAAGACTTAAGCTAAAATATAAACGCGTATAGTTTTATTAATAATGACATTTAATACTTGAAATTTAGTTGCGTATATGAATGAAGAATATGAGAATAAGAATATGTAATAAAATGAAAAAGCACTTATGTCAACTTAAGCCATTATTATTAATTACCACAGATATATACTTTCTTTCACATAAAAAATAATTGGAATTTTAGAATTAATTTATAAAAATGCTTGGTCGTACTCAGTTCTAAATATGTACATTTTAATTTTTAACCTCTTAAAAAAATTATAATGTATTATATCTTAATTACTCAAAGGTTCAAAAATTTTAAAAAATGTACAGGCGGCGAAAAACTTAAAAATAAGTTTTATATTAAAGTAGGTTCTTAGCTTTTAAATTTTATGGAAAACTTTAATATGCAAATTGTATTGATTCGTTGTAAACTTCGTGAATTTGTTTTTAGTGCAATGTATATGAAACGATTTGCATTGTAACACTGTGTTTCATATGTATGTACGTATATAGAACTAAAATATCAATTCAATACGTGTAGTCTAAAATAATTTTATATTATTTTGTTTCAAATTGAGACAGCTAGCAATACAACCACCATTTTACTTTACCCACAAAACTTCATAAAGTTTGATTCATAAAAAAAATGTTTTTATGTATGCACAACATATGTACATACATATTTGTATAAAGTATATTTATAGACTAAACAGAAAGACGCATAACGAAGTTGTCCAGTTACTTTTTTTGGTAACACAAAAAAGATAATGAAATTGAAATTGTTGATTATAATATTTATATTAAACCTTTCATTTTTTAACACAAGCACAGAAATAAAAAAAATTTAAAAATTCATTACTATTTTTAAATTAACTGTAAGATATTTTACAATCCTTCCTTTTGGGCCCATTCACTCCATGAACCTAGATATGGTTTAGCACTGAAAGGACATTGACCATTTTATGATAGATAAAAGTTTAAAGTTTAGTTACTTACTTTTTAAAACCTTGAGCTAACGCTGCACTAGCAGCTTTCTGAGCTCTACCACCTTTTAAGCAACTAAAGATTATTGGTGCATCGTGAGATGGTTTAGCACGCTTGTATCGAGTTTTAAAATCATTGTCGGACATTTTTAAAGCCTGTGACAATTCAGGCACTAACAAAAATTAATATTTATCATTTGTATCAATAATGATGTACATAATAGTGTATATATGTACATATATGTATAAAATTTATATTTACATGGAATGTTAATGCTGCAGGGTATGACTCCGGTTGAAGCCAATTCATCTCTTTCTCTAACATCAATTAAATACACTTCGGGGTGATTAGGCACATCCTTAACTTCTCGATATGTAGCCATCTTGCAGTAAAAGCTTTTTGTATTTTTATCGATTACGTTATAACACCTACCAAAATCTTTTAACGACTACTGCTAGACACTAACTTTATATTATTAAGTAATTGCAAAAATTGTATATATTTACTTAACGTATCTGTGGGGTGATAAGATAAACTTGCTTAAAACAGGGCTACCCAATTTCCAATATGGCATTCAAAAACCCCAAAAAAAGATTTCTTCTGACTCACAAATTTTCAAGTTTCTTTTTTTAAAAAAATATTTGCACGCACGAGACAAAAATATTATTTCAAGAAAATATATGTATGGTTAATTAAAATAAACCTACACGATAGATATTTTTTTTTAACATAAATGCCAATGGCAAGTTTTTTTAATTTTGCAAAATGTCAAAACTTTTTGTTTCCCATATACCTAACTAAGAGGCAGTTAGTTTCTTTGAAGTTAGGCAAAATAAGGCACACTAAATATATGCATATAATCGATTTAAAATACAGTTATCAAAGAAACACTAATAATACAAAAATAAATCTGAAATAAAAAGCAAGTTTTGAATCCCAAAAAAAATGGCGTCCCAATCACGAGAAAACCCTAATTTCATGATAAATCCCAGAAGCTGGGAGCTCTGGCGTATACCGGCTTTTTTGCTGTTGTTTATATCAGAAGTGATGCTAAATAAGCAGTTTTAATACTAATTAAATTGAAAAGTCGGTGTTTCAGCCACGTACTTAAAGTCAAGCTTCATCTTTTAGTTTAATGTATTTGTGTGACTAGCACTGATGTTATATTGGCGTATAATTAAATAAAGTATGTAGTTGAAGAGCGAATAATAATGTTTACAGCTTATATTCCAACAGTAAAGAAAACTCCGCGTTCGAGTAAAATTTTAATCATATTAGAATGCGAAAATTACCCTATTCTATCCCTTCACAACCTCTTTGAAAAGATATCACTGTGGTATTCTTGCCGTGGTAAAGTATTAAAAAAGTACTGGATTTTCCATTCATGGACATTATAATCCAAAAGTATTGCCAGAAGTAATAAATAGTATTTCTTTTTTTGTATTAAAAACAATTTTCATTTCAACATGTCACCAGTTCATTGCGTGGTATCATCAGGGGATTAACTACAAGTTTTATATTTCGATTTAAAAAAAAATTTTTTTTTCATAATAAATTTTATTTACAATCTATCCATTTAAGGATAATAAGAAAATTGGATATAGTAATATTATCATTGGTTGTTGGACTT
>NDXZ01037213.1:0-10038 GCA_003055125.1 Paykullia maculata | reverse complement strand
AAGGAAACGTAGAAGACATAATAATATTGTTTTAAAGGTAAGTGACGTATGGAATAATTAGTGGCATAAGTATTCTAATAAATTTGGGATGTAAGTTATCAGTTCCCACTGCGTTAGATTTTATCAATAAACACATAGACATAACATCAAATTGTGAAATACATGAAAAACGAAAATAATTACCATTTACATCAGTATCTGCATTTATCACGAATGAGGAAAAAATTATAAAAAGACGGGTTTGCTTGGATCACAGGAGCATAAGTGAACGTTTTATTAAGTATGTTCGAATCTACATTTATGTCTATGTTGTTCAACTGCTTGCCAATACCTATTTCACGAATTGTATTCCAGGTTTGTCGAGAATCAATTGCAGTCCCGAATCGTGAGGAATAATATTCGGTTTTAGCAAGTCTTATGTGTTTATTGACGTTTTTCTTACAGTTGTGTACTGCAATTTCAGGTCGAACATTTTATACCTTTTCCACCTGGCATATGCTAAGTCTCTTTGATGTATGGCTTGTTTAATAAGTTTGAAAACCATGGCTTATGTTTATGTGCTATCTTTTTATGTTTGATTGGTATTGTTTAACCAACAAGATATTGAATGTTGTGTTCTAGGAAATAACACTGCTCATCAATAGTTGGCATAAAATAGATATCACTCCAGGCAATGTGTGATGAAAATTTACATAAATTATTGAAATTTAGTCTGTTAAAGTCACGGTAACTGACACTCTGCTCAACATCGTGAACGACAAAATTGTAATTTAAAAATATAAGGTCCTGTTTGGAAAAACATGACGCAGATATCTGATCGTACAAATTTATTTTCACAATACTAGACACGAAGTAAAGATCAATGAGTGTACTAGTTGTGGATGTATGATATGTCGGACTTTCAGTATTAACGGGAAATAGTCCAAATGACAACATATTATCAACAAGATTCGTCTCCATTAATATATTGGAGTTAAAATCGCCAGTAATGATAATATCATCGTATTGTGAGGTACGAGTTTCAAGTGTAGAATTGTATTCTTTTATTAGGCCGATATACACAACCCACTAAAAGTTTCTTGCCAAATGATAAAATTTCAACAAAGATGAAGTACAAAGTTTAAATTTGCGTTTTTTTCATACCTAGTTTAGTTGGCTAAAATAAAATTTCGTTATTTTTGTTGCATCTTTGTTACCAAATCTTTATTTGGTTTCAACGAGTAAACCGTTAACGGTACTTAAAGATTGTTAGCCATTTGTAAGTAGAAAAATATATAAAAAAGATAGTATAGACATTTGCTGTCAAATTTTAACATAGTACATTACGTGCATTTTTTATTGTATATATATTCATACTCTACAACCTGAATTTTAATAGAAAATATAATTCTTGTTGTTTTTATTTTATTTATCTGTCTATTTATCGGATATACGCGAAACATTGGTCCTTCGAGCCGGATAAAAAAATACTTTACAAGAATTCTATTAAATATTGCGTGGCTTGCCATTTACGAGGAATCATTTTATTGGTAACGAAAAACAATAAGGAACACAGGTCAGTAAATTGATTTAAAGTGATTTGTGTTTCAAAAATAAATTAAACAAGAAAAACATAAATAATTAATACGTGTGTGTGTGTTTTATATAAATCGCACAAAAATAAATGGTTATTGGTCATAAACAACCCCGTTTTTTTGCAAAACATACCTTTTTTACGATCGAACGTTTTTGATCAAGGCTGTAATTATTTACGCGGACGGACGGCCATAGAAAAAATAAAATAATAAAATCATTAGAATATTAAAGTAAAAATAAAATATAGACGGGAAGAGTTTTGTAATTTTATTTATTAATTGAATTCGTTATTTAACATTGCAAAAACGCATAGTGAATTTATACAATTTAATAAGGAAAAAAATATTATGTGAATTGGTGGTGGAAAAGAAACCTACATACATTCACAAATAGAAAAGAGTGATAAAGCAAATTATTGTTTTGAAAATTATTATTTTGAAAATTATTGTTTTGTGAAAATTTTATTTGAAGATTAAATAATATTATATATAAATGAATAATAAATTTAATTTTTATAAAGTTTTGTGGTCATTTTTTGCAGTTCATATAATATTTTTTATATTATTCTTCTTCCACTTTACTGGAATATTTATAGTCACCCTACGGTCGGTCGATTTGACTAGTGGCATCTTTTTTGTGACATTTTCATAAACATTTTAAATTTTAACTTCGCTTTAATTGTGAGTTCGATATTTTCTTTAATTTTCTTGAATTTAGTTGAAACTTTGAAGATATTTAAATATGTCGCTTAAGTCACACATGCCTCAGATGTTGTGTTTAAATTTAAAGCAAATTTTAACGAAATTCGTGAAAAAGACCAGCATGTCTATTTTGATGAGGTAATGAGTGATGAATTGAAAGGATTTTGGGAGAATGTTAAAAGTAAATATGAACGGTACTTAACTGATATTAATTCTTCTTCGAAGAGTGAAATTTCTGATGTGGTCGCTGGGAAATATCAAAGTACTTTCAACACTTATGTGAGGTGTTTGACAGCTTTAAGAATAAGAACGGATGAGCTTTAGGTCAAGTGGAAAGTGAAAAATCCGATTGCTGAAAATGTGGGACCTAATAGTGACAACATAAGTATGTCACAATTGACCTCTTCCACCATGCGATACGGATATATTTAATGGTGATTACCTTTAATGGCCTACATGTAGGGTTTTTTTACTGCGTTGTATATAAATAATAGCCGTCTCAGTAACATAGAAAAGCTATGTTATTTGATCCAGAGAATTAGTAAAGATGCAAAGGAAGTTGTATCGAAATGTCCGTTAACGAATGCAGGGTTTGATATCGCGTGGAAAAATTTGAAAGAGACATATGAAAATCCTCGTATGTTGGTGAATAATGAATTACTTTAGAGTCGGTCGCTGGGGAAACAAGTTCGGCTTTGAAGACCTTGCAGCGCGGCATAAATAGTTTTCTGACTGCTATGTCTATTTATAATATTTTTTCGGAGAATTGGGATCCGCTTATTGTTTTTATTTGTATACAGCTGTAGCTATTTCAAACGGTCACAATTTGGGAACAGAATATTAAGGACAAAGCTGATTTATCTTTATGGAAAGATTTGGATCTGTTTTTAACGGAATGGATTCAGACTTTAGATAGTATTCGCGATCTTACAAGTTGGGGTTTTGTTAAAAAGGTTGAGGAGCAAAAGGCTCATGTTTTGAATACAAATGCATCTAATGCTTGTATTTTATGTCCAAAGCAAAATCATTTTCTAAGATTTTGTAGTCGTTTTGAAAATTTATCTGTTTCTAAGCGATTTTCGAATGTCAAAAAATTGCTGTGTGAATTGCTTATCAAGGTCACACGGGGCTAAGGATTGTAAAAGTGAACATAGTTGTTTTATTTGTGACAAAAGGCACCATACATTACTTCGTTACGAGGATTCTACTACTACTACGGGTCAAACGAATACGGTGAATGGCACAAATTTAAGGCCAGTTGCTCAACAACCTGAAGTTGAATCACAAATGCCATCGACAGCGGTTGCTCGTGTAAGTCAAGTTTTTCACGTTTCGCAAAATTCGACTGTTTTGTTTAGAACTGCTATGGTCTCCATTTTTTACCATGCTACCACGTGTCCGGCAAGGGCCTTAATAGACCCAGCATCCGAAGCTTCATTTATTTCTGAACGCCTGCGAAATCAATTGCGACTTACGTCACATAATAGAGAAGCTTCTACCGTTTCTAGGAAAATATGTTTGAATCGAGTTGGGTCTCCTATAAATCATCATATTGATTTGGCTACTTTGGCACTTGTTTTGCCATCGATTTCGGGTAATTTACCGTCATTAACTTGTCTTACGGATATAAGAAGTGAATAACCGAAATTACAGTTGGCAGATTATAATTTTTTTAAAAGCCAGAAGATCTTTTACGTGGTGCTAATTTATACCCACAAATAATTCTTGATGAATTTCGTCAGAACATTTTTGGATCGTTACTGGCTCAGAAAACCGTTTTTGGATGGATTTTGACTGATCCAACGAATGCTTTGAATGGTAACCCTGTTCATGTTTTTTCAACGTCATTCTCCTTATCTAAAGGGGATAATTGGAACCCTTTTGACATTTTGGGAGATAGAAGAAACCCCAAAAAGGAAAATTCTGTCTCCGTCATATAAAATGTGCGAGGAGTTTTACCGCAAGACCACTTAACGTGATTCAGCAGGTAGATATACTGTATCCTTGCCCTTTAAACCTGAATTTCCTAATGAGATAAGTTTAGGTGTATCGAAACATTTTTTTAGAATTGAAGCTTCTATATCGCGAAATCGTGAGGTAAAGGAAATGTATGACGATGTTCTGATGGAATATCTGACTTTGCATCATATGCGACCGGTGGGGTCTAAAGACCATGCTGTTACGCAATGCTGCTATTTGCCACATCATCCTGTGATTAAACCGGAACGTAAAACTATGAAGTTGAGAGTAGTTTTTAATGCGTCGAATATGACGTCTAATAGTAATTGTTTAAATGACTGTCTTTTTGTAGGGCCTACGTTGCAATCCGATTTGGTTTCTTTAATTGTTTGTTAGCGGTTGTACAAATTTGTTTTTAACTGTGATATTTCAAAGATGTATAGGCAAATTTGGGTGCAGTCGTCTCATACACCAATTCTGCGGATTATATACCGAAGTTCATCTGACGGGCAATTGGTTGAATATGAGTTACAAACGGTAACTTTCAACGACGTGTTGACCGGAGCGCATACTGCTGTTTCGGCAAGGGATCAATTGACTGCTGCATTACTATCAGCTGGTTTTGAACTAAGGTAATGGACAGCAAATGATAAATCAATTCTAGAGGGATTGCCTGTAGGACATTTAGTTGATTCAAAACTTTTGGTCTTTGAGAAATGGAGTATTTCGAAAACTTTGGGAATTTTTTGGAATGCTCGTTTAGATTCATTCTTTTTTAAAGTTTATCCCTTGGAGGTCAAGACAGGGTATACGAAAAGGGAAGTATTATGTACCATTGCCAATTTTTTTGATCCAGTCGGTTGGTTAAGTCCTAAGATTATCACAGCTAAAATTATAATGCAACGCATTTGGCTTGATAATGTTGTCCTAATCAACATTTCTTCTTCCTTTAACGAAGAAGGAATGGCAGAAATTGGTTGAGATTTTTGATAAGGTAAACTTCATTAAAATACTAAGATGGGTAAATTATTGTAAGGATTCGAAAATGGATATTAATGTTTTTTCAGATGCCTCGGAAAAGGCATACGCGCGGGTGATCTTTATTCGTACTGAGTCCCCGAATGGGGAAATTTGTACAAATTTATTGGTGTCAAAGACGAAAGTAGCGCCGATTAAATCTGTTTGTCTACCTCGTCTTGAATTATGTGGTGCGCTTTTGGCATCCGAGTTATTTAAGAGCACAATTAGTGAAATCGGAATCCACTTTCAGAAAATTAATTGTTGGACTGATTCTACAATCGTCCTGGCATGGTCACGAAAAACTCCTTGTTCTTGGACCACCATCGTGGCAAATAAGGTATGTCGTATAATTGGTTTTATGTTCGTTCTGAGGACCTGCCGATTAAGGCAGCCGGGGGGTGGATCCGCTTAGTTTATCTAAGAATGGACTCTGGTAGCATGGCCCTTCATGGCTGAGCTAGAATAAGTCTCAATGGGAGACAAAGAGTCTTCAAAATCTCGAAACGGATATGGAAAGTCGAAAAGTGAAAGTCCATGCGTCATTTTTCTCGAAATTTGAGGACATATTGGATCGATTTTCTAAACTTGATAGAGCTTTGCGGGTTATTGCGTATATTTTTCTATTTTTTCATCCTGTGCGTTCTGCTCATAAGGGACGGTTTAGGCATGAGACGTATGTGGTGTCTAGTGACGAAATTAAAATGGTCAAATTACGTTTGGCTGTTGTTGCTCAAAAAGCCTTTTATGCTACTGACTACAAATGTCTTCGGAATAAGGAATCGTTGCCATCAAAAAGTTCTTTGCTATCTTTGAACCCTTTTTTTGATGAATAACAGGTAATGAGATTAAATGGTCGACTTGTGAAATCTCCTTCGTTGTCATATCGTGAGCAATATCTAATAAAATTCTTCCGTATGAATGTCGATTGGCAAAATTGATGGCAGAATTCATACATCTTGTGTCCATTCATGGAGGAAATCAATTAATGTTGAGAATTTATCCTTGTGAGTATTGGGTACCTCGATTGCGAACTTTGATTCGTTCAGTGATTAGACGCAGTAAACGACGCATGATTGATCGTCAGCAACCATGTAGTCAAATAATGGCTGCTCTTCCTACTGAACGCACGACCTTGGATCGGGCATTTACAAATATAGGGGTTGATTTCGCTGGGCCTTTTAATGTGAAGAATTATAATGGTAGAGCTTGCAAGATAACAAAGTGTTGGAACGAAGACTTGAAGTTTATTATATTTTTCTTAATTAAATCAAGTATCATTGTATTTAGTTCTAAAAACATTATTAATTAAATTTTTTACTTTTCAAATAAACCTGAACACATTAGGTTACGAGCCCAGAAAGTTTGTTAAATAAATTGTCAAAAAAATTGAAATTTCAATAAAAAAAAATTTTTTTTAATAAAAAAAGTTAAATGTCGTTTCCTGGTTTGCCGCTAATCGAACGGTTGAAAGGTCGTGATAATTGGGAGCAATGGAAATTTGCTGTGAAGGCGTATCTAGAAATGGAAGGCTTATGGGAGGCTGTATAAGGAACGGAAAGAATGATAGCAAGAAAATTGTTATGGCACGTTCAAAGCTGGTTTTACTAGTGGGCCCAATTTTGTTTGTGCATATTCAAGATGCTTTAACAGCAAAGGAAATATGGAACAATTTTTAAAAGCCTTTAATGATTTTGGACTTACACGCAGAGTAAGTTTGTTAAGGAAGTTAATAACAAAAAAAATGGAAGATTGTGATTCCATGAAAGATTTTGTAAATGTAATCATGTCGACATTAAGCAAACTGTCCAGTGTAGGGATGAAAATTACTGATGAATGGATTGGTACATTAATGCTGGATAATGGGAATTGAGAGTTCATATCTTAAGATATGAAACTTGCACATTTTAAATCTTCAGCACTTGTTGGTAAGTCACATGTAGCAAAGACTTTACATAAAAAACCGATAAAGAAAACACAATGATATGGTTGTCATGAGTATGGTCATATTAAAACAAACTGTTCCAAAAATAAAGTTAGTGATAAAGGAACATAAAAGACAACAATGTAAGCGTTGTCAGCTTGTACTGCATCATCAAATAATTGGTATTTTGATTCAGGAGCAACCTCCCATATGTGTTATAATAAATTTTTATTCGAAAATTTAAAGAATTGCCTTGAATTTGAAATTGTGACAGCTAATAATGCTAATAATGAATGCAAATTTAAATGTGATGTTAATATAAAGGAAAAAGTTGGTGAATATTTTACTGATGTAGTCTTACAAGATGTTTTATATATTCCTTATGCTCTTGCAAATTTATTGTCCATTTCAAAAATAGTCAAACATGGACACGAGGTCATTTTTAATTCCAATGGATGTAATGTCATTGACTCAAATAGCGAGGTAATCGCGACAGGATCCTTGACAGATGATATGTATAAGATAAAGAAACAAAAGTCTGAAAAATTATTCTGCACAAAATGTACCTAGTAATAAGTGGCATTTAAGACTTGGGCATCCATGCAATGAAAATTTTAAGAAAATCATAAATATGGTCCATGGTATTCAAGGTTCTTCGTTTAAAAAATACAGTTTTTCGGTGTGCCTTAAAGGCAAAATTAGTCGATTTCCGTTTAAAGATTCTGCTTCTATAACACAAGTGATTTTCGATGTTATTTATTCGGACTTATGTGGCCCAATGGAGGATTCTTCATTTAGTGGTTATCTTTATATATTAACCTTCATTGATGATTCCAGTAAAAAAGTTTTTGTGTACTTTCTAAACTCGAAAGATCAAGCTGTAAAAACTTTTGAAGAATTTAAAAACCTTGTAGAAAATCAGGCGGGTCGAAACATAAAAGTTTTTCATACTGATAATGGTACTGAATTTTGCAACAGTCGTATGAAAGAAGCTATTACTGCATCTGGTATTATACACCAGACAACTGCTTCATATACTCGAGAACAAAACGGTCTAGCTGAGAGAATGAACCGCACCATCATTGAGAAAGCAAGATGTTTATTAATTCAAGCTAATTTAGGTAAAAATGATTGGGCAGAGGCAGTTCATACTTCTGCATATTTAGTTAATCGTTTACCATGTGAAGGACATGCAAATTGTACACCTGAAGAAGTTTGGTCGGGATGTAAGCCTACATTAAAACATTTAAAAGTTTTTGGTTGCATAGCTTTAGTACAAATTCCAAAGGAAAGTCGTGAAAAACTTGATACAAAAGGAAGAGAATTGTTATTTGTCGGATACTGTAGTACATCTAAAGCATATAGATTTCTAGATCCTAAGACTAAGAAAATAACTATCAGTAGAAATGCAATATTTTTTGAAGACAAGTTTCTTGATGATGTAGATGGTAGTGATAAAAATATCTTTTACATTCCAATTGATAAAAAATCGAATAATATTGTTAGTCCCGTTAATGAAAATAATATTTTTGGTGATGATGAAAGTGATTCAGAAACATACGTTTTAGATGCAATTCCCAATTCAAATGCACCTGTTGTTCTACTAATGATAATACGGGATGTTTTTCAGGTGAAGATATTGTAAATCACAAAAATCTTACTGAAAATTTGAGGCGATCAAATAGGATTCGAAAAGAACCAAAGCGCTGGGCAAATGTCGTTACAAATCTTTCTCCGGCCAAGAGACTTTTTCCCCAGTTGTGAGATATTCGTCTATTCGATTACTTCTTGCTTTGGCTGTTAAACATGACTTGGACACTGATCAAATGGATGTTGTCACAGCTATTTTACAAAGTGACTTACAAGAAGAACTTTATATGCAATTTCCTAATTGTTGTCCAAACAAAGACGGTAAAGTTTGTAAACTAAAGAAATCATTATATGGTTTAAAGCAAGCAAGCAGATGTTGGAACCAAAAATTAAGTAAAACTTTAGTTGATTTCGGTATGACTCAATCTTAAACTGATGAGTCTATATATTACTATGTAGAGGGGGAAAGTAGATTATACATAGCAATATATGTTGATGATATTCTAATTTTTTCAAACAATACAACTTTAAAAGTTAGAATAGAAGAGTATTTAATGTCAAATTTTTAAATGAAAGATATTGGTACTGCAAATTTTATATTTGGTATGAAAATAACACGTGACAAAATAAATGGAAAATTATGGATCGATCAAGAATAATATTTGCAAGATATAATTGAAAGATTCAATATAACAGAAAGCAAAGGAGTAAGCACACCACTAGATTGTAATCAAAAACTATCATTTGAATTATCTCCAAGATCTGAAGAAGAAAAAATCGAAATGAAGAAGATTCCATATCAAGAAACTGTAGGAAGTCTTTTATACGCAGCACAGACAAGTCGACCGGATATTGCATATGCAGTGGGGGTACTTTCTAGATTTAATAAAAATCCTAGAAAGGCACATTGGGTTGCTGTTAAGCGTGTATTTAGATATCTGAAAAATACTCTTACCTTTGAACTTGAGTTTTCTAAACATTCTGATAGTGCAGTCACTGGATTCGCAGATGCAGATTGGGAAAATGATTTAGACAATCGTCGTTCTACAACAGGCTACGTATTTGTATTCCAAGTGTGACGGCAAAAGTCGGCACTCGCTTTTATCTCACACTTAAACCTTGAAATTCATTTTTCATTTATATTTTTATATTATACATATTTCTTGTGTATATGTATCTCTCTTAAATTAAGATACTGGATATAATATTTTCGTTGTGCAGGACCAGCATGTATATTTTTATACCCTTCACACACACACATGTGTTAAGGGT
>NDXZ01037193.1:3879-18812 GCA_003055125.1 Paykullia maculata | reverse complement strand
ACCAACAACTGAATTGAAACTTTTGTAAATTATGTAGTTCCTTGTGTCAATAAAGTTTGTTGTTGCCTTTTAGTTTTGATTGTAGCATTTTTAATTATTTGTTTCAAACTATGCAACTAAAACAAAGGAGTTTTTATTATTTATATCCTTTAAAATGAATGGCAGGGTAAATCATACATACATACATACATACATATATACATACATATATACATAAGTTGGTTTTTTTGATTTATTGTAGTTTTTACAAAAAAGGTTTTCTTTTCTCTATAGCTTTTACAGTACTGTGTAATTTAATAGCAATGTTTTATTAAAACTTCCAAGTTAATTAATTTTTAAAGCAATTTTTTTTTATTTTATTAAGATTGAAATAATGGTATAAGATTTAACTCTATATATAAGTTGCTCTTGCGAATCCGACATTAAAGATTACATTGACAGAACTTTCGTACAAGTTCTTATAAAATTTAGTAGAATAATAAATCAGAGTATTTTATAGAAAGTTGTGTGTATCTCTTAAATTTATCTTTTAAATTCAATTTAGATTACAATTTTTTGTTGTTTAAAAAGCGTTAACGTGATTTCGAGGCCAGAGCCTTTAATGGCATTAACCTTTAAATATGTCAATATGATTTTTAGCGAAAAATTATTATAGCACTTTAACTTCTAATTGTCTTTATAAGGATTAGAGGCAAAGACAAGGATTATTAAACAACTATAGTATGAGAATATTAAGCAGTTAAATAACAAATATGTTACGCCTGATTGTCACGGCATTATACCACATTCTGATATGATGAATTAGAAAACCATTTTTTTATACGTTCAACTTCTTTATTTTAAACTCTAAATTATGTCTATTAGGTGACCAGAGCTGCATTCACTTAATTGGACATTTCGAACACGTTTCATATCGTTGCGACAGTAAACAATATTTATACTTACAGTGGCTGTTATATACAAGAAATTTAATCTTTGTTTTTGTTTTTATTCTTTCCTTTAACAATATAAAACTCAACGACCTACAATTAAATAAATTTTTTACTCTCCTTAAATATATTATTAATTTAGTAATTTTTTACCCTCCACCACTGCGAATAGTGATGGGGGATTTTTATGTAAATTTTTTTCATAAAAATGTGAAACATTTTAATAAGTTTTTTCTGACTTAAAAACAAGAAATTTTGGGGTTTCAAGTGCCAAAATATATGCAGAAAAACAAAGTTTAAACAATTTGATGATAATAATATGTCGGTCAGTTTTGTAAAGCCCCTAGATGACGTTTAGACCTAAAATGTTGACATCCACTTACTAAAACCTATTTCCTAAAGAATAATAATTTTTTATTCTCCTAATCATACTTTGTCCCAATGCTTTATGTCCCAAATGAAACCAGACGTGACTCACTTAGGAGGTTTAGGATGGAAAGTGATCGGAAAATTTTTCCGTATAACCGAGCTTCTGAAGTCATCGTAGATTTTTCGATCTTATTCCTTTTTCTTATTTTTCTCTTTTTCCCATTGCAAAAAGCGCACAACAAGCCAACTGCAGGCTTATATGTATGTCCTATGGGACGTAAGACCTTTTGAGGGTCTTTCTTTCAACCTACCTACCAGCCTACCTAATCATAATTTTCTCACGCCAAGAAAAGATGTTCATGTGTGGTTTGCCGTCGTTTGGCTGTCAATATTAAAAAGAGGTCCTGCTGCAAACCTGCAAACCTAAACGTTTGTCAAGGGTATACAATTTTCAAATATCTTGTTTTAATTAAAATAATTGAAATTATTTAAAAATTCTTTTTGAAAAAAAAAACATTTTATGAAATCATCTAAAAGTGTAATTTTTCAAAACTTAAACTAATGCAATTTAGTTCAAACAATAACTCTATTTTTTATGGCAGCCACTGTACAACAGTGCTTGTGTATCTTAAATGCAATTCATTCATAAAAATTGCATTTCATTGAATTGTATAACTATTGTATTGTCATAGTTGTTCAAAATTTCCTTAGCACAAATAATAAAAAGTAAAGTTAAAAAACCACAAAATAAAACTGAATGAAACCACAATTTTATTTGTCTTAACATTCGAAGCATTCAGGTTAAAAATTATATTTTATTGTTTCTGTATTTTGGCAAATGGTTTCAAAAAAACGTTCGACAATAGTGTAGAAAGTGCTAAAAAGGATTACAAATTAAGCGTCATATAAAAAAATTTTTAATACTTGTGTCACTGACAGATTGTTTAAATCGAATCAAATGAACCAGAAATGTAAAATGTGTCAACCATATAAATGCAAAATATTTTTTTGTTAACAAAGAATAGACTTTCTACTTCTACGGCAAAATTTCAATAATAATATATTTGATTTTAAAATTAACCATTCTTAAATACAAAAAAAACTGCTTTAATTGTTTGTGTATGTTTATCACACAATCTTCCTAAATATTAAAACAAAAACCAATAACAAAACTGACAAAAAACTTATTTGACAAATTTTGCAGCTTACAAAAAAAGAAACTTAAAAAATTTGATTAAGTCCTGTAGTTTTAAAAACTAAATTAAATTTTTATATAGTTTGTCTTATCAAATAGTGCTGTTTAGTTGCAATTTAATAAATTCACCTTTTCTATCAACATAATTGTCCCTTTAAAAGATCTTTAATTTAATGGCATTTAATTTGTTCTCAACAATGTGTCATCATTTGAAAATCTCATACAATTATATGCACTTGTTTTAGATGAAAATTCAATTAACGAGAAGAAAATGTTACAAAATATTTGTTTTAAAATAAAAAAACAAATTAAAACTGAAAAGTAACCAAATGCACAAAGAACTTGATTACAGCATTGATAACTGCATATGAAAGCGTTGAACTATAAAACATATTTCAAGAAGATATTCATTTTGTAAAATAATTCAAGCAGCAAAGCCGTTAAATTACAAACACTCATTTTAAGTTTATTCGAGGGAAATTATACGACTTGCTGAAGTGGAACAACTTGAATTTGTCAACATTTATAAACGTATATACATAGAAACGTACAAACTCTTTTTTAATGTACCATTTTATATTATGTTGTTTGGTGCTGCCTAACAAGGCCCAAAATACTTTTTGTCAAACTACATATATATGTAATATGGTTGCAGGTACCAACTTAAGACCAACCAAAATTAAAATCCTTTCCAATGTGCATATGCTGTTATAATTTGGAAAATAAGTTTGTTTATATCAAAACACTTTCACCTCCATTAAAATGGTCTTCTGAAACTAGAATACATCTTAGAATATTTAATATTTGAAGAAGGCGAAGCACCGCCCATACAAAGTATATATATGTAGTTCCTAACATACCTCAGGAACTGTTATCATAATAGAATGTAAATTTTTGATAAAAACTAAAGAGAATTAAAATAAAGTAAAGTTAATATGTCTTAATGATTAAGACTTACCTTTATATATAAATTATAAATATATTTATAATTTATTCATTTTTTAATTTATCAAATCGTTGTAAAACAAATTTTGTATGAAAATTTCGTTCGATGAATCTTTGATAGTTTTAAAAGTTTATTATAAATATGATGGATAAATACGTCACCCTTAACCCTACGGTCAATGACAAAAATATATACGTTAGTCAATGCCCGGGTACCCTGGTACCCCTTTGTACTTGTTTGTACGTTTGTTTGTACCGTTATATTAAATATTATGTTTTCGCAATAAATATTTTTTAAAAACAACTTTGTTGTTCTAATCCGTGTCAACTTGTCATACTATGTCACATAAAAATACACAAAAAATGCTTTTTGCAGAAGCTCAATTAGCCCAGTTTTATTTAAATGTCTATATGTTATCCAAAAGCTGCAAAATATTAGGGTTAAGGTGGTTGTCTTTTTTTTTTTGCTTATATCTAAGCCAGCTATCGGTGGATATTGCTAATTTTCAATATAATTTTTTTTAAGGAATATTTCTAAAAATTTGATCCCTTATACAATTCTGGGCGACCTATGGGAGCTACAAAAACTTCTTGATTTCACTGTACGGGTACCGGGGTACCCGGTCATTGACTGGCATAGGTTTCGAATGTTAAACTGTTTAACACATTGATCTAATTAATAATATTATTGTTTGTTGTTGTTGTTTATTGTTTAGAAACACCTTAATTGCGAAGAGCTTAAGTTTTATTGCAATATCTGTATTGTTATAGAATTACGAGCATTTTTAAGTTGAGAAAGGGTACTCGGGTAACCGGTCATTGACCGTAGGGTTAAAGTTAGTATATAATTTGAAGCAGAAAGGAACAAAGTCGGAGGAGAGTGGGTGGCATATCACCGCCTGTTATTTAATCACACACAAAGAAAATACTAAGTAATTTAAAATTATATCCCCCAACAAACAAACAAAAAATATAAATATGTTATGTGTATAAAATTTAAGTAAACTGTAATTGAGGAGGTCCATAACAAAACGCAATAACTCCATTTTTTAAAATTTTTGTATTTTTGACTAAATCAAATTTTACATATTATTGGCCAATTCACAACCTATGTTGTATCGATGTAATTACATACATATATTGTAAGAACGTTTAACAGATTTTTCTTTGTTTTTTTTTTACAATTTACTACGACACAACAGAGGTTGTGAATTGGCCATATGTAATCTTTGTTTAATGAATTTCTTTACAAGAAAATAATTAAAATTTATTTAGGGCTCAGCAATCAATCAATCAGAACTCATATAGCTTTTACAGCAAGTAAGTCGGACGCCAATACGAACCTTATAATGTCTTATATATAAAAATAATGATGTTTAAAATCATTTACTGCGTAACTGATAATTTAGCTCAATATACATATGATAATAATATTAGATATTTTTCTTATTGCAATGGTGAAGTGCTTACCATAATTACCTTATGAAGAAACAAATATTAGTTGAGTTTTATCAAATTCTGACCTTTGATGTTCATAATTACAAATATATTTTACTCTAAATTTGTTAAAAAAAAAATACTTTAATAGTAATTTTTTCTATACAAATATATGAAAGAATATGTATGTTTATCCATATAGCGCTAACAAATCTCCTTTATATCTATGTATTTTCAAAACGTCAAATAGTAACAAACGCAAACTTAGTAAAGAATTTTTCCAAAAAATCGCGATATGTCTTAACAGTCGCGGTTATAAGTTAAGCAAGTGACTAACGATAAGTGACTTGTCATCAATTTTAATGTTTTGTTTAAATTAAAATGCCAGTCGGCCCTTGAGGTTTTAATTTTATTTATAAAAAAAAAATTATAAAAATTTCATTTACGTTAATTGGTATTAAGGTTTTAAGGCGTTTGACACTGTTATGTCTTCTTCGCCATGTTTTGTTTTTTTTTTTTATCCCGCAAAATTGTTTTTTTTTTACTTGTACAATAGCATTTCTATGTTGTAGTTTGTAACACAAAATTTCTCGTTAGTAGAGTATTTTCTTTCATATGCCAGCACATACTGCTTATCATTTGTTTTGTTTAATTTTATTTTGTATTTCGTATTTGCTTCTATAGAATTTGGTTGTTGTTTTTTTTTCCATACATATTTGTTGCCCGTAGTTCTTCTTTGTGTTAAATATATTGAGGGGAAATTTTTTTTTATTTATGTCACAGTACACTATTCATAAAAATATTTTTGTATCCTTTATATTCTATATCTGTGTATTTGTGTAAGGGAATATCGTTTATTGTGTGGTTAGAATCATCATTATTCATACATATTCACATCATACAAACAGATGCACTCGTATCAAGTGTATAGAAAAACAAAAACAAAAATCAAACAAATTTTTTTTGTTGCACAATACAATATATTTACTAACACACACATACATAAATCATTTATTATGTTAATGTGGGTTAGATATTGGGTTGGTGTAAAATAATTTGACAAGGGATTATAAAACAAATAATCTAAGATCGTGGTTTGGGATTATAATATCTGCTTTGAAGTAATAGTAAAATATATTTTAACTAATTGTTTTAATAACATATCAGTTCCAATATTAAAATGTAAATGTTTTTTTAACGTAGAAAAATACTTATTTCAATTTTCTTTTAAGTTAAAGAATAATGTAATTTTGGTCAATTAGTACGTATGAGTTATAAAAAATTTACTCAATAATAAATTATCACTCATACGTAACCATTTAGTGTACAATAAATGAGCAAAGTACCTATAGGTACTGTAAAAATCATTAAAATTAACTTTCTAGAACAAATCATAGTAAATAATTTAAGCTTTTGAAAAATTAAATTACAGTGAACTCGCGATAATGTAAACTAATAAAAACCAAGGTAGTTCACATTGTCGAATTTGTTCATATTTTCGATTGGAAAAATTTGTAGCGCCATATTGGGTTTTTTTGCTTAAAAAGTCTAGAAAGTATTTAAACTCTTAATATTTGTAACATAACATATAATTTATTGCAAACTTAATGATTTTTTATTTCAAATTCACTTGTTATATTGAATATTTATTAAAAAAAATAAAATGAAATATTTCAATTCATTGTACAAATATTATCATAAGTAAATAAATATTTTCGGTAAGAAAATAATCGGTTATCATTTTTTAAGTTTTTTGTTTGTTTTTATAACTTTTTAATTGCTGCATCTTTTAATTTCTTCAGAGTTTTTATATCTTTCTGGTCGATCCGTTTAGACTCGGCCTATGGTTTTATTTTGTCAATCATTGGAAGTTATGAAAATCGCAGAGTTTTACGTTTTCCTGGTCCATAATATGTGTTGTTAACAAACTCAGAAGTTTTATTCTTCTTATTTTGTATCGAACAAGTTGTTAATTTTCCATCATTTTGTATTACACTTAGTGTTGTAACACTTGATCCTTTTTTCAAAAATTGCAGAATTTCATATTTTTCATTGATGGTTAAAAACTTTCGGTTATTCTTTGGCATCTTTGTTAATATACAGGTATAACGAAAATATATTAAGTTCAAGTGTTTTCTATGCGTAACGAAAGACTGACCTTCATTAGCAAAACTAATATGTATGTATGTATTGTTTTCATTTTTTTAAATCAGGGGACTGACTTCCAACATTAGAAAATAAACGAAAATTGCCAAAATTTTTGTTCACTATTTAGAGCCATTAAAATTTGTTCACTATTAAGAGCGTTAATATAAAATAATAGGTGTTCACATTACTGGATAGTTTATTTTAACGGAAGTTCACTGTATACGAAAAAGAAAAAATAAATATAAAATAAAGCTTTTTTCAGACGACAAATACAATATTAACCCGTTGAAAAATCAGATTTATTTTCATCATCAGTGCGCTAAAATTCCGATAGCAAATGAAATATTTAGTTAAGAAATTAATAATTATTACATATTAATGCAATATCCGCTTTTTGTTGTACTATAACTTTGCTGATACTTCACAGATCCTTGAGATGAGTTTACACTTTAGATTGTTATTTCATCTAAAAATACCTTTAACAATATCTCGCTCAGTTGCAATATTACCAAATATCATATCATATAAATCCTATCTTTCACCCTCAACCAATATTTATATACTTACATACTGACGTTTGATGATTCTTACCAACTGTATCTATATACAAAAATATACAACTTTTTTTTACTTATTCATTTTTATGTTATTATCAAAATAAGTACAAAGAAAAGGGAGCGCAAAACATAGAGAATAGAATGAATAGATGATAAAACAAATGAACCATGAATTATATAGCGATGACTGTTTGTAATGACGTCTGTTTGATGTTTATTTTTGCTTTTAAAGCAAAATTACCAAAAAATAATATACATAAATCAATGCATTTAAAACTTTCTTTATTTCTTTTTTTTATCTCTTTCTTTTGTTTCTTATCAATGATTTTTTAAATAAATAATAACGCAAATATATGCTTTAAAACTTAAAAAATATGTTAAATTTTCTACATTTGCAACTTGTAAAAGTTTTATGAATACGTTTTTGTAAAAATTGTGTTTCCAAAAATTCTATTCAGAAATTTTAAAGCTTTTGTTGTGCATTTAAGAGATATTTTCTTAGAGCCAACATACTGAATTAGAGGCGTTTCAGCTACTCTGTTGACTTTATACCATTTCGTTACTAAATTATTATAATATCAAACTGGTTAAAAAAAATCAAAGTATTAAAAAAATGTGTTTATAACTTTTTTCCACCTAATAGTTTAAGAAAACGAATTTTTTTTTTATTAATTCTGGCTCAAGTTCATTTTTAAATTTCTTTATTATGAAGAAATTAATCTGTTTTTGTGATAATTGAAGAATATACTGAAAAAGTAAGTTTCGTTTAAAAAATAAGTTCGACTAATAATTGAAAATTATTACAAAATAAGTTTAAAAAAAATTTTTCCAAAAATTGCTCCTAATAATTTTAAATTTATTAGTTTTAAATATGACTTTCAAAAGGAAAAAGTGCAAACTTTTTCTTAGTTTTTTGTAAGATTTTTTCTTTGATTTGATATAAATCCTTCAATTAATAGGATTGTTACAAGCTTACCTTTGTTTCAATTTAAGATAAATTTAATATAAGCCGTTTTAGTGCTCTGACCGTAAGACTTTTTTTTACCTACAGACGGCCGACTCACGAAGCTATTACGACCGGGTATATATATATTTATATGGGTTATAGAAAAATATTTCTTAGTATTATATACAGAAAGACAAATCTATATATACCTTCTGTCAACATTGTGGTGGTGCATAGGATTTAAGATTGTTTATTAAACTAGATTTTATAGAAATTTGTCTATTTTCACACTTTTTTTGCAAAACTATTTAAATTATTTTTACTTCACGCCTTTTCTTTATAAATAAAGAAAGTTTTAGCTAAAAAAATTGAAACGAAGACTTTTTTCAACTTTTTATATAAAACCTTAAATTGTTTTAATTTAAACAAATAATAAATTCCTATATAATCAGTATGTTATGAGTTTTAATGATGCTTTAAAGCTTAATCCTAAACGATTTTGGACTTATATAAAAAAAAAAAAGTAGTTCATACATACCCACTTTTATGACTTATGACAATATCTCCTCAAATACGTTAGGTGATTCTTTAAACTTGTTTGCTATGTATTTTAATTCTAATTTCAATACAACTTCTTTCCCACATAATCAGTTTAATTTTAATACAATAAACTCCTTAATCGATTTCGGATCTATGGAAATATCTGTGGATGATGTATTAGAGGGAATCAATAAGCTCTCTAGCTCTTTTAAATGTGACAATGATGGGTTTTCAGCGTTTTTGTTAAAGAAATGTTCTTTTTCATTATGTTTACCATTAAAAATATTTTTTAATAAATCGTTAACTAATGGCTATTTTATTACTAAGTGGAAGTGCACTATCATTTTGCCTATTCATAAATCTGGAAGTAAGAATAACAGCCGTAACTATAGAAAATTAACAAACGTTTCTAAAATATTTAACCATATCGTTTATGATTATATATGACATTTCATGTCTGGAAGATCAACTACTACTTATTTAGCAGTTTTCAATAAGTTTTGTGTATGTACTTTTGAAAACAAGATGCAAATCGATGTTATTTATACTGATTTTGCCAAAGCTTTTGATCGAGTACCACATGAGCTTTTATTACTAAAGTTATATTATTTAGGCGTACACTCTCAGATGCTTTCTTGGTTTCGTTATTATTATTGACAAATAGACAATCTGTGGTATCTGTTGATTGTATTTGTTCTCAAATACTTATCCCTTCTTCTGGTATTTCACAAGGAAGCATTTTGGGGCCTTTGTTATTTAATATTTTTATTAATGACATTGTGGTTTCCTTTCAAAATTCTAACTGTTTGTTGTATGCTGATGATGTAAAGATTTTTAAATCTATCTCTAATCTCAAAGATGTTTCTGATCTTCAGGAAGATCCAGACAGGGTAGTTCTTGGTCGGTATGTAATGGTTTACCTCTTAACTTAAGCAAATGTTTCTCTTTGATATACCATAAATATATGTCATAGTAAAATAAATTCTACATATACAATTCAAGGTCATATATTGTCATCAGTTGATGAAATTTTTAATTTGGGGGTTTTATTTGATAAAAAAATACTCTCTTTTAATGAACATATAAATTATATTATACCTAAGGCATATTCCATGCTATGTTTTATACGTCCTAATTTCGATAAGTGTTTTGATCATTATTCAAAAAAAGTTTTACTTACAGCTTTTGTAAGGTCTAGATTGGAGTTTGCATCTGTAATTTGGAGTCCTAGCTTTCAAGGAAACATAACTCGTGTTGAAAAATTCAAGTAAAATTTTTAAAGTTTACTCTTTCATTTCTAGATTTCTCAGGTTCAGAAAATACTCCTTCATATGCTGATAAATGTCAATTAATTTTAATGAAAACTTTAGAGGCAAGAAGAGAAATAGATTCTCTTAATTTTTACATTGAATTATATGTGGTACGATAGAATGTACTAATTTCTTAAATGATATTTGACTTTATGTATCTTCTAGGTCCCTAAGGGATAATAATTATCTTTTTTATAAAGATATTCATAGAACAACTTATGCCGCAAATAAGACCTTAATGCGTATATTCAATAAATATTCTAAGCAGTTAGATATAAGTCTATAATTTTCTGAATTTAAAATTCTCTTAAATAATTTTACCAAATAGATTTAAGTATACTAGTTTGTAAGGATAATATTGTATCCACAAACTGAAATAAATAAATAAATAAATAAATAGTATTTACACCTGCACAGGAGCCAGCTTAAAAGGTTTCAATGCATTAATCGTTTCCAATAGAAAACAACTTATTTATAATCATGTAACAAAGCAAAATGTATTTGGAAACACATATATTTTACGTGCTTAAAAAAACTGAATAAAATAAAATGTAAAAAAATTTAAAAAAATAGTCAGAAGCATTATAACTTAATAAAATACCAGAATAAACTGCAAATATGTCACTTTAATGGATTTTTGTAGTTTTTAATATTGTCATTTCAATTAAAAGTTATAAAAGGAAAAATGTGTAATATTTTTTTACGTAAGTCTACACAACGACAAAATTAATTTTAATTATAATAAATATCATTTACTATATTGAAAATACTTTGACATATTTACTTTTAGTTTTTACAAAACATGTACTGATGTTTACAAAAATAAAATATTTCCTTTATTTTTGTTTTACAGAGTTAACTTGGAAATCGTTATATCAATCTGGCTGGTTTAATTAATGTATTAAGTAACAGGTAAGTTTTGGTGCTTGAAAAAATGGACATGTTAAATTTACACACATATCAATTAGTTTTAATTTAAAACACATATTTTATATTGAATATTTTACCTACAATCAATCCTTTTGTTTATTGCAAATTTTCGTTTTTATATAAACAAGTACATACATATAAAATTATGAAACAAACACAAATAAATAAGTTTTATGACAATCACAACCTATATGATCATAAATGAAAACGTTTTAAATACAACGATTGAAAAAGGTGAAATTTTCTTAATCTAATAAAGGATATTTCTGTTTTTATAAATCTTATAATTCAAACAGCGATGAAAAATGTGATTCTATTTTTATTTTTTTTTTGTTTTAGTTGGCTATAGCCAAAAAAAAACTTCCTTTTATAATATTTGTATTTAAATATAACATAAATAAACTGCAGGCAAAATAAAAAAAAAGTATTTTGTTAGAATTGTTTACAAATGTTTTTTGACGAACTTTTATTTGTTATTTGTTGAGTGAAAACGAAATTTACAACAACAACTTTTTTCTGTTTTCTGTATTCTTCATTATCACTAGTTTAATCCTGCTCTAGCTATCAGTCGGATCGCATGAAAGCAGTGGATTGTTTTCAGCAACCTTTTTTGTTTTTAATCATTATTCTTTGTCTGGTTAGTATTCAATAGAATGTTGACCAGTCATGATATGATTGTTCTGCACCGTGCCGTGAGTTTTTCATTAGAATTTTTTACAAATGTTTTCAACAAATAAAAGTTCGTCAAAAAAATATTTCTAAAAAATTCTAATGAAAAACACACGGCACGGTGCAGAACACTTAGCAAGTGGTAGGAAATATGAATATGTATAGGCGACACGCAATCACCATACCCTATTTCCTAATAAACTGTGAGTTTAATAGATGATATTTACATCCAACACTAATCACCGATCAAAGAGTGCTGATGATGAAAGCCGTAGCTGGTTTCTAAAAATGCATTCCACTCGGCTAGTTTCGGCAAAAAAACTTATTTAAATATTGCAAACCAAAAAAAAAAATATAAAGTTAAGCGCAATAAAACACTATCAAAGGGACGTCCTGTAAAATAATGGCGGCATAATGACCATTTTAACCTTCAATATTGCGCTCGATTTAAGTAAGTTGACTGGAAGTGTAAGGTTTTTTAGTACCTGAAGAGACAATTTCTTTAGCCAAACTTCTAAGTAGTGTTCCCAACACCTATAGGTTTGTATGTAGAAAATTTTAAAACATTCGAAAATTAGTTAACGGAGCGTAGTTTTATATTTCTCGTAAAATAATAAACCTTAATAAATGTAAAAAGGAGAAGATTTATTTTTTTTTCTTGAAAGCCAATTTACTGAATAAGATAGGTAAAGTTGGCATTACTCTTGCCATCTCCAGGTAGAAGAAACAAAACAAAACTAATAATAATATAACAAACAAAAATAATACGAAAGAAACACAGAAAAGCTTTTGTGGTTGATAAATTTTAGTTGAAACTTACTAGTTGTAAAAAAATAAAAAAAAAAAAGTTTGGTTGGGTTTTTGTAAAATTTCGAATTGAAAAACTTATTTATTTAATTTTTTTTTTATTTACTTATGGGGTACTAGCATGGAGCCGGTCTGCTTGGCTTCCCCAAACTGGTTACTTAAATCGGACCAGTTTTTGATTAATTAACACTTTTTCCCGTTTTTATCTCTATACGTTTGAGTTTACAAAAAGTACCAAAAACGTATTCTTTTTTTTTAGAGAAGGGGCGAACCTAATTAAAATTATGTTTCCATGTTTATTGGCTTAGTAGCAATAACGGCCCCAAAAAAGTACCAAAATGTAAATTTTACCCGTTTTCACCACCAGGCACCCAAGTTTCAAAAAAGTACCAGACATTTAATCTATGCAGTCATTTTTTTAATAAAATATAATACAATGCTTTTTAAATTTTGTTTTTTTCTCCCTAAATATTTGAATTTTCAAAAATCCTTTCTTAGTAGATCTATGCAACTGGAGAGGAACCCACAGTCTAAAGTTCATGTCTCTAGTTTTATGCGTTTAAGCTTTACGATGAGGAATCAAATAATCAATCAGTCACGTTCAAATTAACTAGGTCGGATTTGAAAATAGATAATAAAATGTATTAAAAAATTTGTCGCATTACAAACAAATTTTATGTATTTAAAAAGGTTGCCCTAAAACAACAATGTTATTTTTGCGTTTTGGTATTTGTTGCCAACTTGTGATAAAACACCTTCGTTAGAAACATATAGAAGCTTAGCTACCATTTTTCGCCTTCCAGACCATAACCACAGAACACAGATAACAACGAAACAGTTGAAAAATCACTAGAGTCCTATGTGGTGACCCTGAGGAGGATAGAACAAAGGAGATCCTGAAATTAAGGAAACCGGAATTAAGTAGGATGATGGGTGTACTGACGGGACACTCGAACTTACGAGCACACCTCCACCGGATTGGAGTGGTGGAGAATAGCGATTAAAGGGCATGCTGTGAGGACAGCGAAACGATAGAATAGTTCCTATGTCACTGCCCTACTTTTGCACATACAAGGGTCCAGTGTTTAATGTTGAACACTATACCGGACGTGTCTCACCTAAGAGGTGTAGAATGGAAAGCGCTGAGGAATTTCGTTTAAATTACAGAATTCGTGTAGGCAATGCGGATTTCTCGATCTTTTCTGTCTGATTTTGCTCCTTTTTCTTCTTTTCCCCGTTTTGCCCATCGCAAGAAGTGTACAATAGCCGACTTGCAGACTCAAATGTATGTCCTACGGGACCTACCATTTTCCTATATAACTTAAAACTTTTTATAGACACTAAATTCTTAATTTTTTTTTTTGTTTTGGTTTTTCTCTTTAATTTGTTTACATTAAGATACTATTTACGATTATAGCCTTTTTACACTTGATCAGATTTAACATTTACCATCAATTTGCAAAAATGTTAACATTTTTTCATTAGAAATGTACAGGTTTTTGTTTTCTGTTCCACTTAACATCTTTCAATTATTTTGGTGTCATCACTAGAAAAATGGAATTGAATTAGAAAAAAAATGTAAACAATTTGAAAAATTTTATTGACATGTGAGCATGTGCACATGTACTTGTTATTGCAAATGAATACGCAGTAAATTTGTTGAAAATAAATAATAAAATATATTTAATTCTTTATTATTGCAAATTAATAATACATCCAAATATAAACGTTTTTATTTGTTTTTTTTTATAACAGCAACGCCGCAGTTTGGCCTATATCAACATATTTATATGACGTTAGATGTTGTAAATGTAAACGAATGTTTTACATTTTTATATTTCCCATGTGTTTCATTGAAATGTTAGCCAGTGTAAAAAGGCTATTACCCTTTAAAAAAAAAAACCAAATCGAAAACACATTCGTTAACTTGTTCCTTTTTTATTTTATTTTTATTTATTTTGTCTTTAGTGACTGACATGTTTACAAATAATTTAAAGAGCTTTTAAAGAAGGGTTTTTGTACAAAATTTATATGCATTAAATTTATCTAAAAGTTTGTTTTATTAGTTTTATTTATTCCATTTCTTTTTTTGTTTTAAGTAAGTCGTTTTTATTTTTTACTTTCTATTGCGAGCTTTTCAACTTGTTTTTT
>NDXZ01037192.1:0-11627 GCA_003055125.1 Paykullia maculata | reverse complement strand
TACATTGATTTATTTGCACATTTATTTCATTTGAAAAGAAAAAAATCTACAGTAGAACATACCCATATATAAACTCGTATGAAGCTAAGAAAAATTGAAGGATGGGCGGAAAATACACACGTTCGAGTTATTGAAGAAATAGCAGAAGTGAGAGTGTGTTGGAATGAAGGCACGGTTTGTCAATGAGCCACGTAGGTGGCAAATGTTGTTAATGGTTTGTAATTTTCTTAGTTTTTTTTTCCTGTTTGTTTTTTCTTATTGCAGTGAAGGGAAGATATTTCTTCTTTTTTTATTCCTTAATATAAAACATGATTTCTTTTTTGTTTCTGTGCATTTTTGCGATAACATTCTTTTGCTTGTAAAAAAAAAACAAGCGTTTTTTATTACCATTTTTTTATTATTTCTTAAGAAATTTCCACAATAAGAATTATTGTTAGTCGTAAAAGGTAACCCTGATGAAATAACGTAAATAATGAATGCTCAAAGATTAGCTTAAATTTTTGTTCATAAATTTGTTAAATTGTAATGCATAACTTTTGTTACGAGGACCATTTATTTGTTTATTTTTCATTTCATTAAGCGATTTTCTAGAGCAAATAAACATTGGACTTTTGGGTAGGTAAGAGTGAACTCGACTGGTAGGGGTTTTGTTTTACTTTCTATGAAATTGGAATTCATTAACAAAATCAATATTATTAAATTTAAAATAAAAAAAGCTTAATTCAAAGTAAATAAATTTTTATTTTGTTGAGAAAAATTGAAATTAGTTAATAAATTTACTTTGTTAATTCCAAATACATTAATGCTCAAATTTAAACCATTAAGGAGTTACGACTTGCAACAACTTTTTTATGAAAAATACGTAAATACTAAATTTGTTTCTTAATTCCTTAGTTTTGCTCCTCAAAATCTTAAATTTAGTGCTAAAAGATATCGATAACGATATTTGGGCAAATATTTTACCAATGTAAACGTTACTTAACGCATCAATACCCAGCAAAGATTTAACTTGTGACTAACCATTTTTGTAAGTGCAAGTTTAGGGCATTAAATAAAACACAGGTTTTGTGTATAATTCCCTGCATACACGCAGAGAAAAAACATTGTTGTAGGGATCATAACCGAAGGGCATCATACTATGATTGAATTATATGATTGTAGCTAAACTATATAATGATCGATTTTAATCATAACAAGTTTAATTTTATTGTTATTATTATATAATAATACTATGACCATATATAACGTTATTTTTTATGTTCATGTTTACAGTTCCATATAATCATAATTAAGTTTTTTATAATCATAATATGATCCCAAATAACTATAAATTTATTTCGTTTTACGATAATTTGATTCCACACAACCGTAGCATAGTTCCATATGATCAGAATATATTTATACCTAATCATTATATGACTTAATGAATATTGTTATTTTTTCGTATATATACATACATACACACATATACTCACATTTTTTTTAAATATTTTTATAATAATATTAATTGACAAAAAAAAAAAAATTCATATAAATCTTTATTAATAACTAATAAAACACCTCCATTAAACAACTTATATGTATACCCTCCACCACTACAAGTGGTGACAGAGCGATAGTTAATTTCAATATATATATAATTAAATTAAAATTCAACCCCCTCATAGCATTTAATTTAAGGTTTGTAAATGGAATTAAAACCAAAAATACAAAAAATAAACATTCTATGATTTAAAGATATTTTTTTTTTACAAAAGGAGGATAATTCTTAATTAGTACTTTAACACACAAACACACATTAAAAGATAAAAACTTTTGGCATAATAGAAAAAATTAACAAAGAAGATTAAAATGTAAAAGAAGACCAGGTAAATACATATAAAAATGTTAAGTGAATAGTTGGCTATGAAAAGAAAACACACTCACACACATGAAAAGTAATATAAATAAGGCATTAAAATAATTAAGAAAATCCATTAGTAATAAAAACACAACATAAAATAAAAATAATATTATGGTTGACTAAATATTTTATTATCATGTAAATGTTGAACAAAATAATTAACTTAAATGCCAAAGCAAATAAATATTTTAATATAAAATCATTGAAAAAGTGAACATTTTGTTCTTTCAAATAAAAGCCAAAAGGATTTAAGATGAGTATTTTAGCTTTAGCCATCATACAGGAAGTATGGACATTTGTTAATGAAACTATAATTCCTTAAGGCAATGTTTATATGAGAAAATTTATTTTTAAAACTTATATATCCTTTATATCTGTATTTTACTTAATTAAGATGCCAAATGGAATATATTGCTCCTGGTTTTGCAGAAATTTTTTCGTCTTAAAAATCCAGAATTTAGGATTTTTAAGGTAAGTCCTGGGGTTTACGGAAGTGTTTGAATAACAAACAAAATAATAAACGACGTCAAAATATAATCGTTATTGTCAATAAATCGAAAAAAGCAGTCGTCACAAAGCCGTCTGGGAGCAAAAAGCAGCGTTTCATAACTTAAGCGGCTTTTACCCATCTTGTTTGCGGCTCAATATTAACTTAAAGGAGTCTGGACTTTTACATTGGAATCTGATAAATGATAAACAGCTTAACAGCTCTTAATTTGGAAGCAATAAATATGACTAGTGAAGGGTGTTTTTTATAGAGGATTAGAACTTTGAAATGGAATACAGCAAAGATGAATGAAAAAACATACAAATTTACTTTATAATTTAAATATGACCGCCAAGAGAGGCTCGGACGTAGTCTAATTTGGAAGTCCAATTTTCTAACATTTGTGGCCGTATATCGGCAATAACGCGGCGAATGTTTTTCTCTAAGCGGTCAATCGTTTCGGGCTTATCGGAGAAGACCAGCGACTTAATAAGTCCCCACAGAAAATAGTCTAGCAGCGTTGAATCGCACGATCTTGGAAGCCAATTCACGGGTCCAAAACGTGCCACTATGCGCTTACCAAACGTTGCGCCGTCTTGTTGAAACCACAGCTCCTGCACGTCATGGTTCTTCAATTAATGAACGAAAAAGTCAGTAATCATGGCTACCATTGACTGTGACGTTCTGACCAGCATCGATTTAAAAGAAGTACGGACCAATGTCTCCACTAGCCCATAAAGCACACCAGAGAGCCAGTTTTTCTGGATTTAACGGTGTCTCAACATACACTTGAGGAATATCATCACTTCAAATACGGCAGTTTTGTTATTGACGTATTCATTCGAACAAAAGTAAGCTTCATCGCTTATGGAAATCGGGATCAAGGGCCATCTTGTTTTGGGTCCATTTTGAAGCGTTGTTCAGGCGTCAGTCTATTCATGTTGAAATGCTTAACCAAACTAAACATATTTCACTTGATAGCTGACAAAATGGCAGCCAGTTAAAAAATGTTTTGCCAACTTGAAGTTGTATACCTCTGTAAAAAAAACACCCTTTACATGCCTATTGTGCAAAAGGAATGTATTAAGCAATTTCTTAAAAAAGTTAAAAAATTTTAGTTTCCTAAATCAGACCCTCTGCGCAAGGAATCTCATACAAAAATCATATAATATTTCATAGAAGTGGTAGCGGTGCACAACCGAACTCTGCCTTACTTAGCTGCTTCTGAGAAAGTATAATTTTTCGCTGAGAAACTCTCATCTCGTCTTCTTTTTCAAGAACCTAGGAGCCAAGAAATATTATACTGGGGCACATGGGTTGCTTGTATGTTGACACATTTTCGTTGGATACATGTTAGCCTTACCTCAAACCAAAAATAACAGATAATTCCGACTTTTAGCACCAAAAAATATATTTTCAAATTTAACTGTAAGCGAAGACTCAGTATTTTTTTTAAATTAATGTTTCTTACCTCTTTTCTACCTGACAAAACATAAAACAAAATGACAAACAGGTTCATGTGACAAATTAAAAGCTCATCTTAGATGATTAGTGGCAACTTTGTTAATATATTTCTAAGAGTATTAAGTTTTTAAAAACCTTATAGTTTGTAGTAGTTTGTTATTTCTTATTTCTTGGAATAAAAAACTATTTTATGATACATTTTAATTTGATTTTCACCTATAAAATACATTTAGCATTTTTTTAATTTATTTTTTGTATTAAAAGTTCTTTTAAAGTGTCAGCACTTTTATATATTTTCGAAGTGATTTTTCATTTCACTTTTTTTTTTAGTTTAACTTTTTCCTTAGCATGAAAATTGTTTAAATACATTCTAGTTAGTAGTATCCTGTAAGCGCTTTGAAATAACGAAAAGCTCCTACAGGGACACTACTTTATAGATATATTTAAATTTTCATTTTATACATTTCGCTTATCCAAATACTTAAAAAAAAATGTATTGAATAGAAATAAGTTTTGTTTAAAGTAGATAAAAAGAGACAATCAATTTAAAATACTTGCCTACTTAGTAACTACTTAAAGCAAAAAAATTTTAAATTATTTTCAACAGTTTACAATTTAAAAGAAACTCTTTACAATGAAAGTTAAAAACTAACTGATGACACTAAATCAATTAAGCAAAGATTTTATAGAAAAAAAGGCCTTAGTTCTAATCAACTTTAATAGTTTATCTGTTTATACCTAAATAGTAATTTAAAGTTACTTTTTGACATACTTACATCCAACAAAAATGACCTGCTTTCAATACAAACAACAAATATACTTTAATTTATACAACAATAGTATAGATTCATTTTCTTTAAATCTTTTAAATAAATATTGATTTTGTCTATTTCAGTTCTTATTAAAATTTCAGTGCCTTTTTATTCTATTAAGAATAAGTTCTATCCCTTAGATTATGATAATTTCATATCTTTAGGTTTTATTTATTTTATTTATTCTCTGTCCGTCATCTTCTCTCGTTTCTATTGTTTGAAATTTTAAATATTATCATATAATGAATAAATCTTTTGTTCCATAGAAACACCCCTAATCGCCTACTATTTTTTTATTATTGTATATTTTGTGTTTTTTTTTAAATAATTGAAGCTCAGTATCAGTCGTTGTAACAACAACAACAACAACAGTAAACAATAGCAGATTTATCGTTTAGTAACATTTGTTTTTGTTTTTGTTCCTATTGACTTTTCAAGTGATAATCCACTTGTCATTGCTATCACTGCTACTGATTTAACATGTTTAAATAAAATCAAAAAAAAAAAACGGGAAAATTTTCGTAAATAATCCAGCTAAAATCTATTTTGCTTGCGATAAGTGCAAGTACTTTTGTTGTCTTCTTTAAATATTTTTTGTTTTGTTTTTTTCCCCGAACATTTTTACATGCATAATTAAATGATGTTGGAAAAGCCCACAGATAAATTTAAATGTTAAATTTTGGTTGTTTTTAGTGACTTTAAGATTTTTTTCAATGTGATGACTTTTAAATATTTAGAATAAATATTTTAATTAATAAAAAGCAATCTTAAAAAAATTGTCTGTAATATATTGAAAAATGTATATAAAAAGAGAAATTTCTAAACCTTTTTAGTAAATAAATAACACAACTGGGGGTCTAAATGACATAACAGTTTGATAAAAAAAAATAATTAGTTTAAGCATCTAAGTTGGCTTTTAATAAAGAATTTCAGGACTTTACGGCAGATGAGGCAAAATTTCATTTGCCATAAAGAAGGTGGGTAGCGTAACATGAGCCCAAGCATTGTCATGATGTAAAATTCTGGTTCTCTTTAAATGAACTAAATGTATTTTGAAGCATAGCTGTTAAGTAATGATTACTAATCATAATAATAAGTAATTATTTTGAAAGTTGAAGTAATGATTATATTACGATTATTTTCAGATTTGGACGTTTACTAATTGGTTACGATTACAGATAATCCAAAAATAATCAAGACTAATAAAAATTACGAAAAATAATCAAAAATAATAAAAAGTAATAAAAAAATAATTCGACTACTTACAAGGATTATTTTTGATTATTTTTTTTATTATTTGGCGAAACTATGGCAATACTGTCACAAATACATTTTTCTACATGAAATTCTACCATTATTTAATTAATTGTTTTTTTTTTAATTTTTTGTTATTATTATTGTTGTTCATCGACTTGATAGTTGATAACCTTTTTGCATTCTTCATAATTCTACAAATAATCCAAAAGTAATCAAGATTATTTAGGATTACGAGAAAATAATCAAAAATATTCCTTGAAAGTAGTCAATTATTTTTTAGATGATTTTTGATTATTTTTGATTATTTTCTCGTAATCCTAAATAGTATTGATTACTTTTGGTTTATTTGTAGTCATAATTTATTAACAATTGTTCAAAAGAGAATTATGTTATCAATACCATTCCTTTTAAAATGTAATCTAATTAATTACTAATCGTAATCCAAATTTAACAGCTCTGTTTTGAAAAGGTCTTCATTATCTGTTCACCCGCCTCTAACAGCTCATAGTAGATGAAACCTTCTGATCCCATTAAACACAGAGCACTACCTTGGCACCATGGATGTCCTGTTTTAGTATCGATCTTTCTAATTGGAAGGGTTTTAATACGATTTTTGGCATCTTGATATAAATACGACTTTGTTTCGTAACGCTGAGGCATTATTTTAGACATGCAAAATTATTCTTCAAGGATTCATAGCTTCAGTTGCTGTTTTTTACTTTTCGATAAATTCAAATTCTTTAAAAAACAAGAAATTGTTTCTTAATCGACTATCAATTGTTCTACAAACACTTTTTATTATTATTATTCAAACTTGTTTAGCTGGCGTGGATGTTCCTTATCATTTTAATCGTTTTAAGTTTAAAAATAAGCTCAGATTAAGCTTAAAAGTTCAATTTTAAAGCATATGCACATACATACTACTACAATGTGCAAAATTTAAATTTTTTATTAATTTTTAATGTTGTTAATTACATTTTTTATAACAAAAAATAACAAACTTATGTACATATGTAAATGATATTTAAAAATTTGTTTCCAACAAAATAATGTTTTCTTATGAAATTATACCTTTCAAAATTTTTGCTTAAAATTCCCTTAAAGAGCAAAATAAAATCGAAATCCTAACAATCAACCATTTATTTAACAATAAATATAAAAAAAAACAAACATTATTATTGTCGTTATTGCCATCAATAAAGAAGGGGACCTTTTTTTTGGATAGACAAACAATCGAACAATACAAGCCTGAATGTTAAAGAAATATACAAACAAATAGACCATTAAAACGATAACAAAATATTTATTTCCCTTATATAAGACATACATACTCACACACACAAACAAATAAAAGTAAATAATCTCAATTGTGCATGGAGAAAAGGATAAAAATAAAAATGAAAACTTTTACATTTGGTTAAAAATGTTTTAATATTAAAGAAAAAATTGTTTAAAAATTGTAATTCTACTTTCAATTCAAATTCTTTTTTGTGTTTGCTTTAAAAAGGTTCGTTCAATATAGAATAAAAGCATTTTAGAAAAATATTTAATTGTTTTTCAGACTGCACTCGTACATCAAATAAAACTTGGTGGCATTTGTTAAAGATTAAGTGAAGCGATTATATGCGTAAATATAAATAAGAAAATCATATCAACACATACATGCACTTAAACACGCACGCACACATACACACACACACGTCGTCACACAGAGCCATCCATAAACAATGACAACAATAACTACCTAAAGGCATACGGAGACAAAAACACGCCTCCATCATAAAAAAATATACAAAACAATAACAAAATAATATATGAGCAAACACAAATACAATAACAAAAGCCAAGAACAATAAAAACAAAAGTTGGAGCGAAAAAACCGTTTGTTTTTTGCACATATCTCAGGGAGAGTAAAAATACAAATACAGCCTTTAAGACAGTGTTTCTCCAATTTAAAAGGACAGACTTGCCGAAGTAAAAAGAAGATTTTAGCGAATTTTCGATTGATAAAAAATGAAGTTCATGACTATCCTTTGAATATCATTATAAAAATTTTTTAAATACATTAAAACATATTTATAGGGTAAGCTGCTTATTTAAGTCGACAATAAATATTGAACTTTTTGCGCAAAACATATGCTTCATATTTCTAAAGCGGGATTTAAAAGTAGTCGGGTTTAAGTTTATACATAAACTTATATTTTATTAAACATTTGCAGAGTAAAATGTTTGGCTTACATTTGAGGTATGGTTTTAGATAATATATCCAACTATTGGGTACCACGATCAACAGCTAACAATATATATGTATATTATTTCATTTGATACGGCATTGAACAATTTTATTTTAATATTTTTAAATTTTTAAATTTTTTTATTTCATGACATAATGTCTTATAGAGGAAGCCATTTTCAAATAAACGCTCAATATGCTTTCAATGATACCTTTTTTATCAAACCATTGTAATTATAAACAGATCAGAATACACACCGTCTTAAATCACAACTCTCCTCTTAGCTTCGCGCTAGTCGGGTAAAAATAGTTGACATGTGCCTACAAGGTCGTGCAGGTAGTTTTTTTTAAATTTCATACACAACTAATTATATATTTACTTCAATTATAAATACACTTTCAAAAATCTCTTGTTTTTATTTAATAATAATTTTCCGATTTCTTATAGATTTGTGAAAAATTTGTTAAACAAGGAAAATCCAAAAACGTTGGTTTAATAAAAAAAAGGTTTGGGAATTCTTCTTGTAACTTAAAACGGAATGTCAAGCTTAAACAAAATAAAAATCTGTTTTTTTAATAAAAATGCTTTAAGCAAATAACAAACACACGCTCGCAGGCATTCAAGTAGTAACCAGCAGAAACCAATAAAAGGAAACAAAATTATTGCTTTATTTGGGTATAATGACTTTGTTTTACTCAACACTAAAAATAAAAAAAGAACGTTATTACATGTGGTCTACGACTAGACTACGAAAGATATATAATCTATGAACATACATATTGAAGATTGCCTTTTATGAGACTGAAAAGTATCTAAACTTTAAAGCAAATTTACCTTTATGGAAAAAATTTATATTCAATATAAATATAATATATTATTAAATTTATATTGAATTTAACATCCAGTTTTGTTACAAATAAAACGTTGAATCATATATACCCCCCATTACTGGTACTGATGTTAGGTATAACAAGAAATCATTGTTTATTGTCTTCTATTATAGAAAACAGATAAAAACAATTTGTTCGCCTGCTTGTCTGTCTGCCTTTGAGATTAAAATAAAGTCCCAATCGAACTGAGATTTTCTTTATCTGTCAGTTTTTTTTTCTTATCTAATTTTTTATTTTTTTTTCTTAAGACCTGGGAATGTGGTGTTTTGGTAACTAGGATACGTGAGTGCTTGTATTATTTGGGAATTAAAACGAAAAATAATTTTATTGCAATGACATTAAATATTAATGTGTCTGTAAACGTATTTAATTGAAGAGAAGTATACCGTAAAGGGAAATAGAACTGAGAATTTTAAAAAGTTTATTTTCTTCAAAGGTTTTATGGCTGTTTTCTATATTTTGTTAAATTATTGAAGGTTTATAAAACAAATTTTGTATGAAAATTTCGATTAATAAACCTTTGACAAATTTTACAATTGTTTAATGAATATGGGGTTAAGTCAGCTTTATTCTTAAGGTTGTGACATAGAAGATATTAAATTAAATTTTAATACATTTAAATAGCACATAATTCATTAGTTTCATATTTTTAGAATATTTATGATAGTAAAATAATCATCCACAAATATTTATTTATTAATGTTTAAAAAGTAAAAGAGAAATAAAACTGGACGTGGATCTTTTCAACATACCACTGGAAATGACGCCTTAATCGAAATGAGTCAGAGCGGAGTTTGCAAAACTTTCAATAAAATCAAAGGCGGTAATTTCAAAAGCAACAATTAAAATAAATTTGCTCGATCTCAGGTTTTAATACCAACTACAAAAATATTGAAGACAAAAATTTTTGTTTTGATTCGATAAATCTCAATAAATGCTTATTAATCCACCTGCGCTATTGCTTATTTCATATCGATAAAATTTATTTTAATAACATAGGAGTTTCCAATTTTAACTTTTGCATTTAAAAAATATTTAATTTATAATAATACAAGTATAAACTAGTTTAAAACTAGTTTCTGTTAACCAAATACCACCCAGCAAAAACTTGCATGCAAACAGTAGTTGCACTACCTACACTTTGGCATTTTAACCCATTACTTTAACACAGCGATGTCATCGGACGCTCGCTTTCAAATAGGGACTTTAATTAGTCATTGCCAGCCTCGCTTACAAATAGGAATTTTTTGAAGCCATTACGTTAATGTCATTAAGAAACTATTTATTAATAATGAATAAAGCAGCCCTCTAAATTACAAATCACGAATTGAATAAGTCATTACTTTTAAAACACTATGTATATCTGTGGCAATAAATAAAAAAGGCTTAAGTTGACATAAGTGCTTTTTCATTTTATTACATATTCTTATTCTCTTCTTCAAGATCTATCACTCAACCAAATTTCAATTATAAAATGTCATTATTAATGAAACTATACGCGTTTATATTTTAGCTTAAGTCTTTTTGGAAAATAATACATAAGCTATAACATCTTAATTCAACTTAATTTTTTTTAAAGGTAGCTACATCAATATTAAAATGTTTGAGCATTAAAACTTATATACACTTAAGTCCAATAACTAACAGCCCATTAAAATTATTCCTCATAAAAAAAGCCTAAAATTTAAATAAGCTTTTTAAAAATTATTCTATCTCTGGTTTTCCGCATTTTTTAATTTAACCTAAAGCACTTATCTCGACTTACTTTCAATAAAAATAATTTTTCCTTTCAAGATAGTAGCTTAAGTTTACTTAAGTTTTTATTTTTCTTCCAATGGATTTTTTTATAACATCTGAACTAAAAAACAACAAATATTAACTAATAAAACGTTTTATTTTATAAAATTAACAGTTTTGTTTTAAAAAATTTTGGATCTTTTTCTGTGGCTAAAAATTTTATATAAAAACCAAACACAATTAAATTTAAAACAAAAATTTAATTATTTATATTTATAGTATAAATCAAATGCGAATCATAATAACCAATCTTAATGGCACAAAACAATTTTTTCAGCCAAAGTGTATGCAACGTTTATTTCTTTTTTGGTTTCTCATTAAAAATTTATTACGTTTCACAATATAATCTTGTTATTAGAAAACTACTTCTTAGTAATGCAAACGGTGAAAAGTAAGTTATTAAGTAAGAGCAAGCCATTACCTAGTTTTTGCTGGGCAGATAATAGTCTGTCACATATTTAATTTATTTCTCTTTGAATGTTAATTCTATTAAATGTAATATAATATGTTATTTAAATAATTGAGCAGATAATATATTTTTATAACTTTAAACCAGGGGTGCTCATAGCTAAAACTGTGATTGTATTGGTGAGAGAGTGTCCCAGCAAACACAAAATCAACCGTTTGAAATATATATTATATTTCTTACATTCGAACTTTAAAAAAAAATGTTTTGATTGCCTTTATACATGGTTTGATTCAATAGAAGGAGAAAAATTAAGGACCATTTCTGATGAATAATTTAATAAATATATTTTTGATAAAATTTTGCAAAAACTAAAT
>NDXZ01037186.1:4858-18343 GCA_003055125.1 Paykullia maculata | reverse complement strand
CTTATATATACCCTTATCACCTCTGGTGAAGGGTATAAAAATACTTAGAAAATTAGCGAAAGGGTCTGTCTTACTTACAATTTCTACAACTTTATTTGTTTTATTTTAAAAATTAAATTAGGCATAAAAAGAAGGCATACAAACTTATTAAATGATTTATTAAACAAAACTAGAAAAGTGACAGAAGCAGTGAAGCAATCAAGCCACAAAATACATTTGTTTTTTTTTAAGTAAACATATTTTTAGTTTGTTCCTTCTAGTTCACTCATATTCAATCCCCCAAAAATGATGTCATTTGGTTGAAAAAATTTTTTTTTGAGGTTTATGGTCGTGATGTAAATTAAAACCTCGCTTGGCTTAAAAGAAAGAAACTCTGCAACAGCTTGACAACAATGTGGCCATTATAACTCATTTATTTTATTTAAAATGTAAAATTTCTTGATATTTTTTTATTTTACATACCTAATCCTTTTCAGTTTTAAAAGATTTGAAGATTTGACCGCAAATTTAAGATATGTTTTACAGGTTAGTATTAAAAAAATTACTTCGATTAATTTATTAATAAATTAAAAAATGTCAAGGATTCCCAAACAATTTTAGTTTTAGAATATATTTTGAAATAATAAAACTTTCTAAAATACTTCTGGAAATAGTAGTATCAAGACCAACATTTACTACTTAAAAATTTTATAGGAATTGAATTTTCCCTGCTGAATTCTGAATACCGCCTTCAACTTCAGTCTATAGTACACGCTTTTTAACTTCAGTCTATAGTTCACGAAATGTAAAAAGTTACATTTCGTGTACTATCAAAAATTTACCACATGTAGCCTCTACAACTCATTTTAAAAATGTTACCGATCGCTAAACAATTTCGTGACGTCAGATTTACATGCGCATGTTGCTTTTTTTTAAATTATGTGTACTACAGGCTTACAACTAAAATATCAAAATCGAGATAAAATTTACTACAAAAAAGTTTTGTAGTATGCACTAACACAAACCCTTTTTTTAATTTTATAAATGATATTAACCAAGTAAATTTCTTACTTGGTTAATATAAGGGGTGTTAGTTGCGAATGTTTGCATTCGCATTCGCAAACTATTCGCTTATTTTAGATATTTGCATTCGAATTCGTTTAAATTTATGCAAATATTTGATGCGAATACTTTATAAGATCTGGCAACTTATTTTACGTACATATACATACGTACATAACGGCCATTGCACAAAATTAATTACAACAGTACGCGAAACCCTCGCTACTCCTCCTGGTATTGTTCCCAGTGAACAAGTGTTTAGCGGAGCTGGTTTGATCGTAGTTTGTGGTTTGATCTTTGATCCTAAATTTACTACTCCTAAGGGTGTTAAAGCATCAAAACTTATGCTAAAAAATATAACCTGGCTCAATTGCGTTTCTTCACGCATATGTATTTCAAATATACCAAAATTTTCATAATTTAACTCTTAGAACAAAATTTATGGCAAATATCTTTTATAAAAATAAGGCGAAGTTTTTCTGCAATATTTAAAAAAATTGTTTCTTTCTACTCTTATACAATATATTATTAATTTTATATTAAATTAATGTCTCATTAATAATTAATAAATAATAAAGACAAAGCAAGCTTGTTCAATTTTACATAACTGCATAGTAATGCTTTAATAAATTAAATATTCATAAATTATTTAAAACAAAGGTATGTAAGAAGTGCAATATTTTTGCATAAAATTAAAAACAAAAAAAACACAAAAAGAATCTGTGTTAAAAAGAGTGATAGAGAGAGTCGTAGAAACAAAAGACTGCAATTATTTTTTTCACACAAAATTTTTACACAACAATCTATTCAATTTTATTAATTTAAGTTTGTTAAAAAATCTCAATTGTTATTAATTTTAATATAAGAGAATCTGTTTTTGTTTTTTTTTAATTGACAACTACACTGTGCTATATAAAAAATAAAATGTTTTTGAATAAATTCTTATTAGAGAAAATGTTTAATATTTAAAAAAACAAAATTTAATTAATATTTCCAATTTTTTTGATTAATTAGTTATTACTCCGTACGACACCGGAGGGCTGAGAGAAGTTCCATATCTATAAGAATTCAGAATATAGGGGTATGTATACTTTATGGGGTCGCAAATGAATATTGTAGAAATTACTAACGGAATGACAAACTTACCTACATACCCTTGTCACCTGTGGTGAAGGGTATATTGCGCTTTATAACGTCAAAACATTCCGCTTTTAGAGTTGCGAAAGTCGTAAAAAATGATTAGGAGTTTATTTCAAAACGAAATTCAAAATATACACCACATACATACTATGTACATACAACATACTTACATATTTTTTCAACCAAATTGTAAAAAAAATTTATAAATAATTTAAATTATTAATTTCGTGACTAAAAACTCATCCCCGATCATATTAATATTATGTGTGCGTTTGTTTGTCACTATTTTTTTTTTTTTTTGTTGTTTTTACAATTGTTTATTTAGCTAAAATTGCAGATCTTATTGTTGTTGCTATAAAGTTAGTAAGTTTTGCTAGTTCTCTTACCTTGTAATAGATTCGTTGAATGAAAACATGAATGAGGCATAAATTGAGCGTCAACATTAAGGCAGCAACAACAACAATATTTACAATTATTTCTAAAAGTTTCTTTTAACAAAAAACAAAATAGGTATTTAAAACTATCTGAAATTGTCAGTTTTTTTGTTTGTTTTTTGTATTAAATGTAAATTGCTGTTGTTGTTTTTTTTTTCAAAACACTAGTTGTTTTATGTTAATGCGTTTATTTGTTGGAGTTTGTTTTGTTGCTTTTTTTAATCACTCGAGTCTTATATTGTTGTTATTGTGTTTTCTTAAAGTTATAAAAAAAAATACAGCCACACAATAATTGGCAATATTTATAAAGCGAATTTTTAACAAAAATTAAATAGGTATGTAGGTATGTATGTAGGTATATGCATACATACATATATTGCAAAATTGTAGTATAAGAAATATTGATGCCAATTAACTTTTTTTATAGATGTCAATTGCATTAATTAATAAATTTTATTATACACACATACCAACATAAATGTGTTGTTTGTAATTACATACCTATGAAGGTATATTTATGTATTTCATTTAAAATTTTAACACACTTTAACCAACATTTAAATTTTTTTAAATTTTAAATTTGCATTTAACGCACTACGAATTGGCTATTTTCAATCGAAAACTTAAACAATATAAACAGCCGTATAAATTTAAGCTCATTTTAAAATGAAACCGAAAATGCAATTCAATAAAACAATTTTATTTGTACCTACCTACCTATGTAGGTATTACATTTATACTTATTTATTTAACGATTAGTAATTATTGTATTAAATCAAATATTGTATAGGTACGTATAATTATATTAATTGTTTGTTTTCTTATTGTTTTAGCTTTACTCAAACAAATATTAAATTAAAGTAAATATTTATGTATTTGGATAACGAAAACAATAAAAATAAAAAGCCGTAATAATAGAAAATGGCGACGACCCGTTTCATCACAACCAAACACTTTGAAACTCCGACGGCAACTAAAAACAAAACAAATTAAACTCAAGTTAAGTTCACCTACAAAAGCAACAAAAGACCAAGAAAAGTGCTTTATTCGGCTGTGCTGGTCTTTATATACCCTTTACTAACGTAAAAGTATATGACAAACTGTTTATACATTCATACATGCATATAAAGTTTATGTTTATTATAAGCAAAACAGTTCAAGAGAAGTACAGCTGAAGGAATTTCACCCACTGGAATGGGAAAAAGTCGGGAGAGAAGTAACTAAAAAACTCGTCGACTCAATGTCAAATAGATATATTAAAGTTTAAAAAAGTAAATACTTAGCAACAAGATATTAATCTTTAAGTTTATCTTAAAAACACCATATGTGTGAAAATTTTGTCCCAATTAAAATGGATGCAATATCTAATATTTTTTTCTAACTTTATTAATAACTTACGGTTAAGTTTTTTACTATTTATAAAATATGGCGCAAAGTTTCTTTCTTCAGGAGATATACATAGCTTAATATTTATTCAGCAATAACAAGTGTAAATAACTTTGTCCGTCTCTGTACATACTTACATACATATGTGGCTATCATTATACGTACATCGCTTTTTATACCCTTCAAACATGTGGCAGCGGTATATATAGGTTTGTCATTCCGTTTGTAATTTCTTTGCGACCTCATAACGTACTTATATACATATGTATATTCTGAATCCTTATAGATAGGAAAGTTGATTTAACCATGTCCGTCTGTCTGTCTGTTTATTGGTTGAAATTAATGTTTGTAGCTCCCATAGGTCACCCAGAGTTGTATGTGGTATCGGTATTGAAAACTAAGATATTAGCAACAAAAAAAAAACACTTTTTTTACACAAAAAAAATTATGGTTGCAGCTTTGGAATAAACGACAATTTTGGTAAAAATTGAAATAATTGGCCCAGAATCCCCAAAGATATAGGCGAAAAACAAAAATTTATATCATAGAAAAAAAAGTTTTCTAACATATAAAGGGATTCTGAATGTATGTAGCATTACACAGAAAAGGGCTTACGGCCGAGTCAGAAAAAACGTTGTCGCTTTGCGTGACGTTTCTAACTTCGACAAAAAAGCGTGAAGCAAAAGGTTTATATCATAATTAAAACTTTGACAACACTTACAAAACTGACAAAATATGAGAAAATTATACCAGCTAATTGTCTGAGCACGTAAAAAGATAAGAATTGCGGAACTTTTCGCTTCGCGCTGGGTTCAAAGTTCTTTATGTGACATGTTTCATATAAGTATGTGCATTTCATCTACATAAGTTGTCAAAGCGAATTTTTTAACGCAACGCGAAGCAAAAGTTCTTTTTTGACAAGTGTTGTTTGGGCCTGAACAAGTTAAACTTTTGTGTTAAAGATTATCTGAAGATTTTTGCTAGAAAGTCCTAACTTGCTTAGAAGTGTACTAAAAATGTAGAGAAAAAAGAGCACAAATGAAAGAAAAACAGAAAAAAGAAGAAAAAACAGCTGTTTCTCGCAATTTCTTTTTTGAGTCATAAGTCACCTTTTCATAGGCCGGGTCACATATAACAAACGGAATGACAAACTTATATACCGTGGAATATTAATAAAGAGTAAAAAAAACACTAACACAATGACTTGTGCCTTGGCTCTCCCAATCATACAAAAGTAGTGCAACTAAGTAATGCCAACTCTCCCTTCTTTTAGGTATTACTATCTTCTTTAGTATCTAATTACTTTTGCTTATGTATTTGCTAAAGTTAACTAACTTGTAAGCATGGCATAATTACACCTTAGTGTACATTACATCTTAGTTATGCCATGCTTGTAAGAATAATTAAACTTATAAATAATATTTTATATAAAAAATAAAATATCATAGTTTTTTTTTATATTTAAGTAAAATTTTTTACTTAAAAATATATTGGTTGCGTAAATTTTTTTTATTATTATTGCTGCTATTATAAACTTTTGGTTTTTTAGTAAAAAAAAATACATATAGGTACATATATGCATATGCTAACCGAAATCAATAGTTATAATAAGGCAAAACTTAACAAAAAAAAATTCGCAAGAAACAAAATCCAAAAAAAATCGCTTAAATAATTAAATAGATATATATGTTTTAAATTGATTTTTATTTATTTATGAATATATTTTAATAAACAAGAAATTTATTTACTCTTTAATCTACAACTTTCCTTAAAATTTATGTTTTAATTGCCAATTATTGAAAAGCTGCGAAAACCAGTCTTGCCATATTTATATATTTACATTTTTGAATACTTTTTTGTGATGTAAAAGGATAGAAAGGAATTTTATAAAAAAATAACAATATTTTCATACAAGTTTTTATACAGTTTATAGTAATAAAACTTTACCCAACATGTGTGAAATTACGTTAAAATTGGCATCAATTTTTTATTAGGATTTTTTGCTTCACAGGACTATTTAAGTTATTTTTACATATGTATGTATGTTAAACAAAATCAAACAATATAAATCAGTGTTTAAGATAACTTTTTTTTTAATAAAATTATGATAAAATAAACACTTTCTAAAACATTTAGTTTACAAAAATAATGAATTTTAAGCAAACTTTTCGAAAGTACTACATCAGCAGAGAATTTTTTAATATTTTTAAAACGCATATTTCAACCATTTCTTTATTAGAAAAATAACGGTCATATTATGTGTCACAATAACTAATATTGGTCATGATTATGTTTTACTGTATATTCACAATAATATATCGAAAAAACTGACGTGTGTTGAAATGTCACAATTGGAATCATTCACAATGTGCCTGCTGACAAACGTCAATTGCACAAAAAAAAGCATTGAAAAAGGATAGAAAATTAATCGCGCATTATAATTCTATATTAAAATGCAAAAAAACAATAAATTTCACAATTTGCTAAAGATTGTATACTAATCATCTATAACAACAAGTAATTTTAGAGTTTATGGTAATATAGCTGCAAGCAAATTGAGTTTCAAAGAAATTGTGTAAAAAATTTCAGATAAAAAGTAAGAAAACTAAAAGTCAAAAAAAAAATCAAATAGAAATATTTAATAGAAGAAGAATCAAAAAGAAAATAAGCGTGCGTTGACAATAATACAAATACCTAGTACTACACAAAAAGAAAAAAATTGACGACAACAACTAGTTGGAACAACAATAAGAAAGTAACGAATGAAGATCAGTCAACAAAAATTTTCTTTTTGGCTTTTAACTCTATTTTTTAGATTTGTTCTATTTGCGTGTCAAGTTCTTTAATTTTTTATTTAGTAAAATATCTATTTAAATACGGGAAAAATGTCGGTGGATGCGTATGGACCGAGTTCTCAGACCTTAACATTTCTGGATACCGAGGAGAACGATTTAATTGGAGCCGATACTCAGGCATCTGACTTTGACTATCGTGACTTAACCTTGGCCTCTCAAACACAAGCCTCACAGCTTGATGGTAGCCTATGTGCAAGTGGTGGCATTGGAAGTCAAGTAAGTAGAAGAATGTGTATTTAATTTGATATTGTCAAACAAATACATTTGGGAATTGAAAGAAACTTGTCTACAAACAAAGTAACCTCATGATTCTTTTTTTCTTTGAGCAAATGTTGAAAACAACTGAATTTTTTCACTAATCTAAATTACAAATTTGTACATATTTGATCTCCAAATTATTGAAAAAAACTTAACGGTACATTTTTTACATATTTACAAAGTGTACATACGTGTATGTAAATCATTCAAATTACTACTACCATATACAGATAAGAAAAGAACTTTTCACATACAGCCTTTGATTTTCAGTTTTTGAGAAAAAGTAATTGAATTAAAAAAATATGTGTATTTGGTAATATATAAAGCGTTAGTCAATACTCTTTTTTTCATATCACAAATACCTATAATTTGTACACAATGTTTAAGCAAAATTTTAAAACAAAAACTTCATACATATGTATGTATGTACATATAAATGTTAAATATTTTAGTTTTAGTATTTGGCCTACGTCGAGCATTGATATTTTCTGCTATCTCTAACGTTACTAAGTTGCTGAAGCTTTAATTAAGGCAGTTTATGAATTTTAATTGCTCTTTATGTCAGATTAGTTGACTTTTCGTTGTAGGATGTTTTATATGTTTTTTATGGGACTTATGTCAGGTGACTGTGAGGGTAAATTCAAATGTAATGGATTATAAGAAAATCAACCAGTCCCGAACAACGTATGCCATTTGCTAAGGGTAGTTGTTCTGTTTAATTTTTTACAAACTTTGAAAACCTAAATTATTTACAGATAGTTTGAAATTACATATGTTAAATTTTATCCAGCATACTTTTAGCAGAGAAAAGCCAACTTACCGATTGCGAAAAACATTAATGAGCATGAGTTTTGCCTAAAGATTTAAGATTCAATTAAACAAAAATTTAATACCGTTGCTATTCGCCTTGACCGTTGCGTTATTTATAAGTCAAAATATTCTTAGCAACCATGTCATAAATTGTATTTAAATCTAAATCTTATCTTAATTATAAAAAATTATTCACTTAGCTGTGTGTGCATAATTTCGCTAAAAAGAAATGTTTTATTCCTAAACAGAATCATTTAGAAAACGCTGAAAGCTTAGCAAAAAAAGAGGACACATTTCAGTAACACTTTTGGAATAAAATTAAGTATGTATTAAATTGAGAACATACCAATTTTAAAAAAGGGGGTTTAGTGTGGCTTTTGTCAACCTTAAAATAAATCTAAACTTAAAACTCAAATATTTAAATTTCAAGAAATCCTCTTCATTTGCATATTAAACTTAATCCTTTTTTACATCTACTCTTTTGTCTCTTAGAATTTACGCAAATTGGATTTGCAAACAAAATTGGGCACCGCTAATGGTTCGACCGATCTGCAATTCGAAGAGGAAGATGAAGACAACGCCTTGTACACGGTTGATGTGCTACCACAACATGCTTGCAAATACTGTGGCATACATGACCCCGGTACAGTGGTAATGTGTAACAATTGTAAAAAATGGTTTTGCAATGGACGTGGCAGTACTTCGGGCTCTCACATTGTCAATCATTTGGTACGAGCCAAACATCGCGAGGTTACCCTACACTCAGAAGGACCATTGGGCGAAACTGTGCTAGAATGTTATTCATGTGGCGTGCGTAATGTATTCGTTTTGGGCTTTATACCAGCCAAGGCGGATTCTGTAGTCGTATTACTGTGCCGTCAGCCTTGTGCAGCTCAAAATTCTCTAAAGGATATGAACTGGGATCAAGATCAGTGGAAGCCTTTAATATCGGATCGCTCCTTTCTGGCGTGGCTGGTAAAAATACCCAGCGAACAAGAACAGCTAAGGGCAAGACAAATTTCGGCTGCCCAAATCAATAAGCTGGAAGAATTGTGGAAGGAGAATATCGAAGCTACTTTTCAGGATCTTGAAAAACCAGGCATTGACACAGAACCCTCGCAAGTGCTGTTGCGTTATGAGGATGGCTACCAATACGAGAAAATATTTGCTCCCCTGGTTATGTTGGAGGCCGAATATGATAAAAAGCTAAAAGAATCCCAAACGCAGGAGGGTATTGAAGTACGCTGGGATATTGGTTTGAATAAGAAAACAATAGCTTACTTTACTTTGGCCAAAACCGATTCCGATATGAAACTAATGCATGGCGACGAATTGCGTTTGCGCTACGTAGGTGAGTTGCACAAACACTGGGATGCTGTGGGTCATGTCATAAAGGTTCCCGATAATTTTGGAGAAGATGTAGGCCTAGAATTAAAGTCCTCCGCAAAGGCTCCAGTGCATTGCACTTCTAATTTTGCTGTCGATTTTATTTGGAAGTGTACATCGTTTGATCGCATGCGCAGAGCTTTAAAACTCTTTGCATTTGACCGAAATTCTGTTTCAAATTACATTTACGCCCGTCTGTTGGGTCACGGTCGCCCGGATAATTTGGACGATATGGTCTTTCGTGGTCCACCACCTAAGCTGTACAGTGCTCCCAACCTACCCGACTTGAATCGTTCACAAGTCTATGCGGTTAAGCATGCCCTTCAAAGACCCTTGAGCCTAATCCAGGGTCCGCCTGGGACCGGAAAAACTGTTACCTCAGCCACTATTGTCTACCAGCTGGTCAAACAACACGGAGGCACAGTGTTAGTATGTGCCCCAAGTAATACAGCCGTAGATCAATTGACCGAGAAGATTCATCGCACCAATTTGAAGGTGGTACGTGTGTGTGCCAAGTCACGCGAAGCCATCGACAGCCCTGTCAGCTTTTTGGCCTTACACAACCAAATCCGCAATATGGAAACAAACATAGAGTTAAAAAAATTGCAGCAATTAAAGGATGAAACCGGAGAGTTGTCTTCGGCTGATGAAAAACGATACAGAACACTTAAGAGAGCAGCTGAGCATCAGCTTTTAGAGGCGGCAGATGTTATTTGCTGCACTTGCGTTGGTGCCGGTGATGTCCGTTTGCAGCGCATTAAGTTCACCTCCATATTAATAGATGAATCAATGCAGTCTACTGAGCCGGAATGTATGGTACCAGTAATTTTGGGCGCCAACCAATTGATATTGGTGGGCGATCACTGCCAGTTGGGACCTGTCGTAATGTGCAAAAAGGCTGCAAAAGCCGGTCTTTCCCAAAGTCTTTTTGAACGTTTGGTTGTCTTGGGCATAAGACCCTTCCGTTTGGAAGTACAATACCGTATGCACCCGGAGTTGTCCCAATTTCCTTCAAATTTCTTCTATGAGGGCTCTCTGCAAAATGGCGTGTGTGCAGAAGATCGCAAATTAAAAATTGATTTTCCTTGGCCGCAACCAGATCGTCCTATGTTTTTCCTGGTAACACAAGGTCAAGAAGAAATTGCCGGCTCAGGAACCTCCTACCTCAATCGCACTGAGGCCGCCAATGTGGAAAAGATAACCACGCGCTTTCTAAAGGCTGGCGTAAAGCCCGAACAAATTGGTATTATTACACCCTATGAGGGTCAAAGAGCCTATTTGGTGCAGTATATGCAATATCAGGGTAGTTTACACTCCAAACTGTATCAGGAAATCGAAATAGCCAGTGTTGACGCCTTCCAAGGTCGTGAAAAAGACATCATTATAATGTCTTGTGTTAGATCGAATGAGAAGCAAGGCATCGGTTTTCTAAATGATCCCAGGCGTCTAAATGTGGCATTGACGCGCTCTAAATACGGCACTATCATAGTAGGTAATCCCAAAGTTCTCTCTAAGCAACCTTTGTGGAATCATCTACTTAACTTCTACAAGGATCGCAAAGTTTTGGTAGAGGGCTCACTGAATAATTTACGGGAATCATTGATTCAATTCCAGAAGCCAAAAAAACTCGTCAACACTCTTAATGTGGGGGCGCACTTCATGAGCACAATGATGGCCGATGCTCGAGAAGCCATAGTACCAGGCTCATTTTACGACCGATCCGGACAGTTTGGTTACTCGGGAACTACCACAGCAAATAATTTTGGTTACAATTTTGGCAACAATTTAATTGGCGGCAACAATTCCGCTATAAGTTTTACTAACAATGGCCAAATGCAAAATATGGGTGGTCAAAATAATGCTATGAACAACTATATGAAATCAGGCAGTAATAGTCTGATGGGCGGATTTAATGCTCCTGGCTCTCAGCGACCTAATATGAATCAATTCAATGCGAATCTAAACAATGGCTCAGCTGCACACAATCAACATAACTGGCATAACTTCCAACACGATTCAATCTCCTTTATATCGGCCGAAAGGGCACAAGCTGTTATGAACAATATGCCTGTACCGGTGGGAATGTTTATGAATATGAGCAATATTCCGCCACGTTTTTATAATCAACATCAGCAAGCCATACAGGCTGCAGCCAAACAAGGTCGTCGAACGACTGGCTTCTCTGGCAATCAAACGAACGCCGGCAACACCAAAACCCCGTCATTTAAGGCTCCTAGTAAAGGACGAAATACTTCGGCAAATGCGGACATACCATCCACTTCGGTATCAGCTGAGGCATTATCCGCCTCTAATATGAGCGATTCTGGTAATTCCTCACAAACGACGGCACCCATATTTACGCAAAAGAATATGTCGCAACAAATGAGCCAGACAGTTTTTACGGGCCTATCGCAACAGCCTGAATTGTCACAAGATTTTGGACAAATATCGCAAATAGACGGTATTTTATCGCAAGATGTTGTTGGTTTTGGAACAGTAAGTTTTTTTTTTTATTGGATTCCTTAAGGAATTAAGTGTTTTTTTTTTTGTATTTTCTAGGATGCACTTAATAATGACCGCTTAAATTTAGGACTTAACTCTCAGAGCCAATTTTCACAGCCTTATTGATAGATAACAAAAACAGGTTGATGATCTACAGCAATTAAGAAAAGCAGTGGAAGCAACAACAGCAGAAACAAACAACAAAATATAAGCAACTGAAGTAATATCTACAAAAAGAACTATAAACAAGAACAATCAAGATACTTTTCAACAAAAACATCATCAAATTAAAACAAACAACTTTGAAATTAAAGGAGGATGACACGTAACACGTAAACCAGAAAAGAATTGCAAGAAAAAAAAGTAAGGTTAGAATGAAGAATACAATTTATTCAAAAACAACAGCAATGAGGCACACCATTGAAAACAACAGCAGTAACATTAACGATGTTGTATGACAAACATCTATCGGAAGGCCGATAGTTAACTAATATGAAGCGGCTACACAGAAAGGTGTACATATATTGATTTACAACAAAAGCGACAAATAATTAAAAAACAACGAAAATTTTTAATGTGTACAATTTTATTTTTACCTCTCGTTTTCTGTAAAATAGAGAGGTAGTATGAGAATGAAGATAAAACATATTAAACACTTCAGAAAATTCTATGACAAGGATATGATTTTAAAGTTGTTTTTGGAGACTTATAGAAAGAACATCAGTCTGCCAACCCGCTTTTATAATTGAGAAAATTTAAGACGAACGAAAAAAGGTGTGCTTTTTTTTGCTATAAAACCACTATCGTTAATGTGGATTGTCAATCTAAGGACAAAACCCAAATAATATGCAATGAATTTTAAGACGAGGGATGCAAACCAAAAAAAAAAAAGGAATTTTCGTTGTAGCGTAATGGCCATAATCATGGTCACTCGTTGATTTTTGAAGCACAGTGGCACTGTAAGCAAGCAAGTAAACTTGAATATAATTTACCATCAATGTGTCCTGTATTGTTTAACAAAAACCGAATGACCCCAATAACGATTATGCCGCTCACACACACGAAAGCTCCTAAACGACCTGTTTGACTTCACCTTAAATGAGCCAAGAAGCAAGGGAACGAGAGAAAGTCAAAAAGAATGGCTGTAATGTCAATGTTAAGTTTAACAATAGCTCAATTTGTAAGAGCACTTTTAAAATGTTACTTAACAGTCATCGAAGGATTTAATTTTTATATAATCATTGATGATACTTTTGCTTTTTTTATTATCTCCTCCAAATTACATCATGTACTCCCTCCCATACTTTCCTCCAAGTTGAACGAACGACATGTTTCAGGTTTATGGTCTCATTGTCATTTTTTATTATTATTATTATTAATCTTTGTATCAACAAAACAACAATCAAAACATTTTATATTTATTAAAAAAAAAATTACTAAAAATATTTTTAAACTTAAATTATTTTCCGTTTTGTTAAAAAAAAAGAAAATTATAAAAAAATTTTAAATAATTTAAAATTTTATTTGTTTGCTTAATTGAAATTGCAAAAATTTTCTGTTCAAACACACTATTCTATGAGGAACACAGGCAAGATCTTTGCAAAATTATGATTGTCGTTTAACATGTTCCATAAAATTTTATAGTTTTTGTAATGTTTGCATGTTTTTTTTTT
>NDXZ01037179.1:8765-20780 GCA_003055125.1 Paykullia maculata | reverse complement strand
TTTTACGTATTTGCTACCATGAAAAATTCCCATGAAAACAAATGTTTGAGGTAATTCAGTCAAGAATAATGTGAAAAAAATGTTCGCTGCAAAAATGATCGTAATTTTTTCCCTTTTCCTTTGAAATTTCCACTTCATTTTTATTTTTATTTATTAAATGTACTAGTACATGTATCAGAGAGAAATAAAGAGAATTAAAACCAAAAACAAAACAAAATCCAGAATAAGGGTACTTGTATTTTGTTTTTTCAAACTGTTTTGTTTTTGGTTTTAATTTCATGGGAATAAAAATTCCACTTGTTATTTACGAAAGGGGTGAATATGTTACGATTTGTCAAAACTACGTAACGGAATTTGATAGTCGTATGACTCTCGTAATTTTTAGAAATTTTTCTAAGCACGTTTAATTTTCCATTGTATTAGGGTTTTGTTTCTTTTTATTATTATTATTTTTTTTTTGAAGTGTAGAGTCTACACTGTAGACACGAAATGTATTGAAAAAATTTTTTATTTGAATTTTTGACAATCAAACCAAAAATCATTTTTTTTTTTTGGATTTACAAAATCCAATGAAAATCTAATGACTTTTAGAATAGTGTAAAGCTATCTTAAAAATTATGCTTTAAAATTCCTTTATTTAGTATAGAAATCTTGATAGATATTTTTATTGGGTTTACTTCACCATGTTTGCTGTTCCTTTAAAACTCTTTTAAAGGCAGACAGTGTAAAATCAGTTTTGCTTTTTTATAACCACAAAAAAGTAATTATTAAGTATTGCTTTAGGTAGCTAATAGTAATCACAATTCACAACACTCGTTAAAATGCCTTTTGTGTCTGCGAAAACGACTTGCAAAATAGGAGGTAAATATTTTATAAACTCATTGCAAAGAGGTAGACAGCGAAATTCTTTGTCCATTTAAGCGCAAGAGGTTTTATACACTAAATTGGCAGTTGTTTAAACTTTTAATTGTGAATGGTTTTCGTTTAAAATAAAAAACGTAAAATTTAAATTTATTCAATAGTTGGCCCAAGGCGAATATATATCAGGTGGCCTCAGTTAATCAGCTGATTTTTATTTTTCGTCACGATAATGTCAAACTCCATACATAAAAAATAATTTTCTCTTTCTTCTTCGTCACGATAATGTCAAACTTCATATAAAAAAAAATTGATAAAAAAATCCTCTCCGAACTGAGGCCACCTGATATTAATTCGCCTTGAGTTGGCCCTTACTTTTAAATGCTAAAGTCGTTCTGTTAAATTTTTATAATTTTTTGAAAATAAAAAAATGTATTAGGAGTTTACAAAGAAATCGTTAATCCTATTACATATTACTTTTGATGATGCAAATGTATACATATCTTTATCACTTGTCCTGAAATTTTGCAAAGACTTTCGTTGATGAAAAGAATATATATTTTAAAATATTTTGTTTACAAACCTTCGGCTGTCGAAACTTCTCTTTGGCAATCTAAATCTAATTTATTAGCGACTAGTAAAATAGGTGCTGGTTGACTTCCTTTAACACGTGTTATAACATTTTTCATGCTGGAAATATCCTACGTAATCAAAAATAAAAAAACATAAGAAAAGACATTGGTAAAATACATATGTATATACTTATATTTGTGTCAATTAGTGTGTTACCTGAAATGTTTGATGGTTTGTTAACGAATACATAACGATAAATCCGTGGCCGTTTTTTATATAGAGATCCCTCATTGAAGCAAATTGTTCTGTACCAGCAGTATCTAGGATTTCTAGCACACATGGGGAACTATCAACCTAAAAATATATGAAAAAAAAACATACATACATATTTAAATTGAAATGTATATTCATTAGTAAGTAGCAGAAGATGTTTAAAGTTAAGGCTACCGTCGAAGTATTGCTGCAGAGTTGAACCAGGAATATATGTTTGCAAAAACGTTTCAATATAGAAAACTTAATTTTGTTTCAAAACGTTACAAAACTTATTGAAATGCCTTTTACTTAGTACTAACAATATGACTTATAAAAAGTTACGTTTCTTTATGTTTTAACTATTTTAATTTCATTTTAAAATACCTTTTTACTTTGTTGTTTTGCCCTTTTACATTTCAGCTGACGTAGGAAAATGTTTGTAGACATAAAACATTACATACATTTGTTCAACATTTTTGCATAAATCAAGATTACAAGCTTTTCAAATAATAATAATGAATAACATTTCCGTAAATTGATAACCCATTTAATGCCAAGTTCAGCTATGAAAGTATATACATATTTGTATCCAACTTGCTAAGTTAAAGCCCCCTTATCTAAATGTCTGGTTAACGTTTATTGTAGCCAATAAAAAAAAAATGGAGGAAATATGTAATTACAAGTCCCTAAAGGTTAGATAGATACATACAAACATATGTACATATATAGATAGATAAATATAATAAAATAAAGATACCATTATAAAGAATTTGGAATTAACTACATACATATGCATACATATATGTATATGTATGTATGTATGTAAATATATATTTACTAATATGATAAGACGTTGTAATCTATAGGAAGCAAATTTAAAAAAAAAAATTTTTTTTTGGTAAAATAATTCGAATTAAAGCGAGGTTTTTACTTTATGATAAGCCATTATTATATTTAAATTAAATTGTTTTTTTTTTTGCAAGTTAAAACGACTAAAATTTGCGGAACAATCTTGCATTAAATTTTAACCCTTCACTATATTGAACAGATATTTTAGTTCGTTTTTTTTTTCAATTTTGTTAACAAATTGTGAAAACATATTTTCTTTTAAATTATTTGGATCTTTCTTTGTTGTTTAAATTTCGTTTTGTTTAATTTTTGCAGCATTAATTTTTGCAACATTCATAATGCATGCATTGAAGTGATGACGAAATGCTAAAGTTGCCATGCTTACACAAAAACCCTATAATTTGGTGGGGAGTGGCGAAAACTTTAAATCAAAAATATTAACATTCATATGTACATATATTTTTGGGTTTATGCTCACTTTAGTTTATTTTATAATCGCTAGAAGCTCCTTCTCTGGAGTAACACCTTGCGGTATTAACAAAATCAAGAAAGAAGAGTTTATTTTATAAACTAATTTATTAATAAGTTTACAATTAATCTGCAAGTCAAAGACTCGCTCTAAAGAATGTTCGATATTTAGAAAAAGTTAAATCAGATAATGTGTGTTCCGGCTTTATAAAGAAAGAATTAAAACCTGGCCGCGATTTCTTTTGTATGCATTTGGAACTATGCACTCTGTATGTGTTATCCAGATAAACATTTTGAGTACTTTAATGGCTGAAACAATGTTATACTAGGGATGGGCAACCCGCGAAGAGAATGTCATCTTTGTCTTCAATGACTCATGGAATTCATTGAATGTCACCAAACAAACTTATTTTTTTATTTATTCGTCCGTCCGGTTTTGCTTAATTTCAGTCATCTTGGGATTGTTAGGAAACTTGTGTGAAATTGCAATTACGACCTAGCACAATTATTTAAATGTAGGCCAATTTTGGATAATTAAGTGACAAGGATTGAAAATTTTTTATTATTAGAAATAGGTCCTGTATACTGCGATCTGTTAAATCTTTTGTGTGATTATTGGTTTTACTAAAACAGTTTACGCCAAAAATTCTGCTTAGTACAAACCCTGACAGAAACTTAGTTCCGCGAACTGTAAATGCCAAAAAAAAAATGTTCTAATGCCTTACAGTATTTACAATAATAAATATAATAATGGTCTTTGAGGTCGTAATGGCCGATAAACCATTCCTTGAAAATTCTAAGATCGCCCTTATCAAGCGATTTCAAACCATGAATATAATATTACTCATTTAAAAATGAATTTTATTATTAATATTTAAGGTGAAAAAAATTAAACTAAACAAATCTGGTCGAAAGTAAGCTGAAAGCCTTTTTTTAATAAAATCTTGCAATACTATAAAAAGGCTACTTAAATGTTATGCATTCTCCTTAAAAATTTAAATTAAAAAAAATTTGTTTAAAAAAAGTTTAAACCATTTACGTTTTTTAATTAAAAATAAGTCGATTACAAAAACCTTGCACTAAACGTAACAACTAATTTTTTGCGTTTTTTTTAATTTTAACGTTTTACTTATTTTTCGACGTTTTAAAGTTTTTGTTTTAAATTTATTTTATTTATTTATTGTTTATTGAACGCAAAAAAAATATGCGATTAACGGAATAACAAAAAAGGGTTTGGTAAATAAGTAAATAAATAAATAAAAATAAAAAAATAATTTTAACACGTGTGAAACTAATTAAGTTAGTTCTTCTCATTCTATAAATCAAATGCAGGAGGAACTTAGAAACATCAACGTCGATCGTTAAGCCGCTCTGAAAGCCTTAAAGTCCAACGTCAGGTGGTCAGGTAGAAAGTCGTTAAAGATTAAAAGCAACATAAGGTTATGTTGGTATCCTGGTCACTCTGAAATTTCGGAGATCGAGCAAGAGAATACGAACTGGTAGCTTCATTAGTACATCAGTAAACGATACCCTGTGCAAAAATCGATGCACATTTTAGTGATCTTGAAAATCAAAGCTGAGCTAATAATACGGGTAAGGATTATATGTAACTGTTAACAGTTCTCCTAACCGGTCAGTGTAATATCAGATCGGTTACAGCAAAATAACAAACAAATTTAATTGACTTCTGCCGTTTGTTTGAGCATTAGAAGAAGGCAAAGACGGTGGAACATTTTCTTTACTATTTTTCGGTGCACATCGTAAAAAGGCGTCGGCTTTTAGGTTAACAATTGAAAGACGTGAAAGAGGTTTAAATTGATTTTTAACGTAAGGATCTAAACATCGACTATATATGCTTTTCTTCCTATTTAACTTTCTTTCCTCCAACAACTTAACTATTAAATTTTCTTTTTTACTCATTTCTTTTTATAAACTATTTCTCTCCTACTTCCTCAATTAAGACAAACACAATTGATTTACCAGTCTGTAAGAGGAACAGCAAATAATTACGATTATTAAACCGTACAGTTTGCAGCATGTCCTTGAACCTAACCTAACCTAACAACAAACACTACATGTGCAAAAAATATCCTAATAACTTTTCCATCCCTGATTTAAAAACGAACGATTTTCATCACATACCTGATCAACAGCAAGATATTAAAATTTTAGCTACATACCTACGTATGTAGGTATTATTATTTTTGATTTGTTACAAAATTTTAATATATGTATGTACATACATACACACATTTGTGTGGATGCATATATTTATATGCATTTATATTTTTATATACATACATACATAAATATCTGCATTTATGTAGCACAAACATATATATACAAAAATATGTATGTATGTATGTATGTATGTACATACATAAGTTATTTTAATGCATGTTGTGCATATGTTTATATACCTACATAGATACACATGTATATATGTATGTATATCAAAGATTGATACAAACCTCAATTTCTTTGCGATAGAAATCTTCTATTGTAGGATCATATTTTTCTATAAAACATCCTGAAACAAATTGCACTGTTAGAGCAGATTTGCCAACACCTCCAGACCCCAAAACAACAACTTTGAATTCACGCATATTTGATGGTGTTACTAGTAATGTTGCCTGCTGCCGCCGTCGCTGCTGCTTATGCTGTTGCTACTATTGTAATCGGGACTACAAGGATTATGATGATCCTGTTTAACTTAATTCTTTTTTTCTTTTAAGCAGTTTCAATAGATTGTTGTATAGATATTAAGAACTTGCACCTTTAATTATCTGTGGGAGCTGCTTGATGTAAAACATATATTTTATGTTTTAGTTGTTTTTTTTACTTATTTTTTTTTTTTTTTTTGTTTGTTGAACAAGCAATTTTAATATATCTATATATACATATATGTATATTATATATGCACGCACATACTCTCAGTCACTAACGCACAAACACATTCGCATATATACTAACTTGTATTCATGTATATTTAATTTAAATTGTTGTTTTATTTTTACTTAATTAATGATTTTAACATAAATGAAAGTATATAGATATGCAAAATAGTGTAAAACGAAAACGATTTTAATAAATGTATGTAGTATGTCAGCACTATTGGATTTTAGATACAATATAAAATAAAAAAATTCGTTTGCTTTTTATCTTATTTTTTCTCGTGATTTGTGTTCTTTCTTTTCTGCCTTTGTAGAGTTTCAGTTGAAATTAAATTGCCATAGTATTGGTAATAGAGGTGGTGTAGTTCGTTCTTAAAATATTTACGAAGTGCGAGCAGGGGCAAAGCAAAACACCTGCTAATTGCTACAATATATTAATTCTTTTCGATTTTTATTTCTTAGCATTTTTATTTAGCAAAATAATATTAAAAACGTGTTTGATTTTGTTACACAAAACATCTTAACAATGAAATAAACCCGACAACGAAACAACAACTGACAGCAAATCTTCTTGCTTTGTCTAAATTTCACAAAAATCTACCAGGAGGACTACTCATCAAAACCTTGCCATATCTTTAAAGTCTCCACATGATAAACTTTTTTCATAATCACAAAAACTTGTTTACCATATTTGCCGACACACTGACACTGTGTTGCATTTCATTCAAGTATAGTACATTTACCACACTTTTTAAATGATTTATAGTGAAACAAACAATGTACATTAAAATTTGTTTCCATTCGTTGAAGAATCTAATAAAACACAATAAAAAGAAAATAATTATTTTCGTATTGCTTAAAAATAATTTAAAATAACTACCGATCGTAGTCATTTTATTATGCCAAGTCAAGTAATCGCTCAGTAATGCATACATCACCAAAAACCACTTTTTTGCGTAACTGCTTCGATGTAACGATTAGCTGTCAACATTTTTCTTGTAAACATCGTTTGGAGAAAAGAGAATTTGTTTTTTTTATCGACACAATTCTATTAAAATAAGACAAAATCAATGTAAAATAAAGTGAAAAAAGCTAAGAATTTGAGTGAAAATAGAAAACTTAGGAGATTTTTACAAAGGGAGAAGATGTACGTATAAAAAATATATAATAAATAATAAGTATATGTGTGTGAAAAATCCGTATGTATCCGCATTTTTTTTCTGTTCAATATGTGCATATGTGTTCTATATTTATGTATACATAGAAATTAAGTTTTGGTTTTTTTCTCAGATATTGTGCAAAATGTTCGACTCCACCCAAGAAATAACCCTCGAGGTATGGCAAAAATGGATTTTGGATGCCATTGCCAAAATTCGTTCCCAAAAACAAAGGCCCAGTGTGCAACGTATTTGCCAAGCAATAGGTACACATCATAAATTTCACGAAGATATTGTGGCCGAAAAGCTGGAACAGATTGTCGAAACTGGCGCCGTCATTAAAGTATACAACAAGGGATTACATTCTTACAAGGCACCGATGGCGAAGCGTGTAGTTTGCATCGATAAAAATACAAATTTGTGCAAAGTAGTAGCCAGAGCTGTACACGATTTAGGCGAATGTGAGGGATCAAGCTTCAAGAGTATTGAAAATTACATTCAAAAATTTAATAACATTCAACTAGTTGGTGATGCCGACTACAAAACGGTTATAAAACAGTCGATTAAAAAAGCTGTAGAGGCTGGTTTTCTCATACAGGAGGGTAAACTCTACAAAAAAGGTCGTTCATTGACGACACCACGAAACTCTAATGCAACAGCCGACATGCCAGTTCAAATAGTAAGTTTATAAAAATAATATTTTGCTAAACAAAATTTTCTTACATAGTACATATGTATAAACTTAAATAGGGAAACGATACATGCAAACATTGCTCGGGAAACGCTCAGAAAAACTTGAACGGCATTCCAGAACCATTAAGTTCATGTAAACAATGTGGCATCTCGCTGCACACAACTTGCGCAAATATAGCAGCGAAATGCAAAACACAGTCATTCGTATTACTCTATATGCTGGTGACCAAAGGCAGCTCATGGTATTGTGAGAATTGCGTCAAATGTGGAGCATGCGGCAAGGGAAACAAGGGACCATGTCTTTTACAATGCTTTGTATGTCAAAAGAACTATCACTTGAACTGCTTGGATACGGTACCGGACAAGAAACCGAAGCACCCATACAGATGTAGTGCATGTCTAAAATTAAATACAGATGTTTTCAGATTGGTTAAAGGGAAAGATGCTCAGAAGAAAATGGTATTAACCAAAAGTCGGTATGTATTCTTAAGAGTTCTAAAATTTTAAAAAAATTACGATTTGCTAATCATTTTCTTGTCCTGTTTTAATATAATTTGATCTAGTGCATCTGCAACTGCTAAGCAACAACAGAAACAAGTAACAAGTTCGTCGCCTTCTTCAAAACTAAACTTGAGTATTACATCCAATACTCCACCAAACAGCTCACCGGAGAAAGGATGGCCTGTTGGTAGAAATAAGGGTGGCGCCAAAGCAACTCCCATCAAAGTTGAAACGAACGCATTTGAATCGGTGGCTTCATCAACAACTGCAGCAGCCGCCTCAGCTTTAGCAAAAGTTCAAGCCCAAGCAAATGCAGCAGAAGCGTTTAAGCATCATTTAAATGCCTACCAAGAAACTACAATGAAAAATCTCAAAAGTCGTAAGAGAACACTGTCCAATTTATCATCGTCAAGCTCATCGAGTGACAGTGACGACGAACAGAATAACGATGGTGACGATCAGGATAACGACGATACATCCTCATCAGACTCATGCTCCTCAACTAGCAGCAGTGGTTCGGACTCGTCTGAAAGTAGTAGCGACAGCTCTGATTGTGATGACAACGATGACGATAATGATGACGATGATTATGATTCTGAAAATAGCGAATCAAAATCGAATGTAATGCTGGCGCAAATTTATAAAAAGCAAAAATGCGAAGGTTTATTAAGTACTGGATCGTCGTTGGGCAAGCATTTAAACTTAGCGCAGCCCCAGAAGGAGGAAGAATGGGGCTTTGCTGCGGTCGCTAAAAGTCATCCAGATATTTTTGCCAATAGTAGCAACAGCAATACCGGAAATACAAGTAACGAAATTGTTAAGAATTTAAAATCGGTTAAACGCAAAATGGCGGATCATTTTACATTGACTTCCAAAGATCATCAAGAACAAAAGCAACATTCGACTTCAACCAAAAGGTAAGTTATATAAATAAGGCCATATTATCTACCAATAATACATCTTTGCGGCCTACCTACATACGAATACATACATATGTATATAAATAAAAAGAATAGGTGAAGATAAAACAGTTTGGGTTATTTCTTTTTAATTCTATTAGTCAAACGATTTTGTTTTAGTTACTTACAAATGCACATACTTTTTATGAATTTATCAATATTTTAGGACTTTAAATGTTTTAACAAATACAAAAGCTAAGCACACACATACATATATATGTTTATATTCTAGAAAAAAAAAACATGCTATTCCTTATTCTTTACAAAATTTTGTTTAATTTTTTCTAGACGAACTTATTTAAAATAGCACCCAAAGCGGTTATGCAACTCTAGGTTGGTTAGAAATTTTTAGAATTTAGTTTATAAAAAAAACTAGTAAAAATTAACGTTCTCTATTAAATTAATTTATTTTTTAAGTTATTTTCAGACGACAACACTGGCATTAATTCAATATAATTTACAAAATTTATTTGTTCGTTTTGTTAAAAAACCCAAAGGAAAAAATAAATATTTAGTTCAGACGACAATAGTTCGTTTATCTAGATAATTTTGACCCATCCCCCTTTCGCCGGGTTAAAAAAAATTTGATACACACATATTTAATAACCTGAACTAGAAGATAGAAATAGTTTTATTCTGGCCCCGCAGACAAAGTCGCATTATCTCTTATATTTGTAATGAGAGGTTTAAAAAAAGGGTGAAAGTGGTAACAGTAGGTATCTTTTTTAAGCGGCTACCATCCCAACAATTTTTTGGTGTGTATGTGCTGCCACAGTGCGGGTATTGCATGAGGGTTGCGTTTTATGTCTTGTTTTTATTCAATTATTATCATTGTTATTAAACAAATGTAAAGTTTTTTAATACATTTTTTTAAAAATTGGAGAATTTTTTTTTTTTTTTTAAATCGTAATAGTTTCTGACCTAACGATAAAATTTCTATTAAGACATTAGGGAACTATGTTATACTACAAAAATCTTTTATATGTTTTAATAGTCTATATGGCCAGGAATATAAAACCAACCAAAACAAAAACACTATCTTTGAGGAAAAAATTAAGTGAAATGGATAGTTGGTCTCCTGACTTTTCAATGCAATACTAGATAGCACACGACAAATTGGTGGCCAAAATTCAATTAACTTTTGCCGTTTGTGTCAGGATGAGGAGGCAATATAGACGGTGGAACATCTACTTTGCCTTTATTTCAGCCCTCATCGTAAGGAAGCGTTCACTTAGTTGCCTTGCGACACACTACATGCGATCTGAAAGCACTGCTGAGGGTTTTAAATGGCTTTCAACCGAAAGATCTGAGCATCGCTTCTGTGCTTTCATTTAACTTCCTTTCCTAGTTTCCCTCTCTTTGTAATACTCTTCCTTTTTCTATCTCACTCTCTCTCTTTCTCTCTCTTATTAATTAGGACAAAAACATAGAACTAACTAGTCTCTGTTGGAGCCGCAAATAATTACGAATATTTGTTAATACGAGCACTATTTGCTACGTGTCCTTGAACTAAACCTAACCTAACATTATCTAATACTTATTATTGTCGTTTAGAAATACCTTTAATAACATTTGTTAGGTATGGATGTACATTAGTATTTACATACATATATATTATTTTACAATAAAGTTTTGTACACTTGAATTAACTTCCTAACAACTGTCTTATGTATGTATTAAATACAAATATGTAGATTGTAAAAAAAAAATAAAAAAAAAAATTAAATTTTTTTGTTTTTTAGTACGGAAAATAAATATTTCTTGCCAGTGGAAAAAACGTAGTTGAAGAATGGATATTTCATTAGTGTGAACAGCCAATAATAATAATAATAATAATAAAGAAATAATAAAGAATCATATGTTTGTCCAATTTTTGCTCCTTTTTTTATTGTGCTCATAAGTAATTAAAAAGCCTAATGACTCAGAAGATAACACACAGTTTCGAAGAGTAGGTATATTAAATTTTATATTACTTCAACTAAATCCTAATGTACAAATATGTAAAATATAAAAAAAGATAACAGTAGTCAGTTTAAATGAGAATATTTTTTATGTTATCCTTAAAAATTTCCTAAAACTCCTGTAGACTTAGTGACAAGAAATTGGAACAACATTGCTCCAATGCCTAAATACATATGCTTCTAAAGAAACTAAATTTTCCAGATATTTAGTAATAAAAAAAAAATTTCATAACTTTATAACAGGAACTTATAATCGAAGATCAAAAAATCCTTAAAATAAATTCCCATAAATTCCTTAGTTTTTAGTTTATATACAAATCGTCTGATAATATTATTAAAAGTTTTCCCAACTAAGCGATAGTTGCAACTGTTTTAGAAAACTAGATCTTTATAACATAGAGAAATATTTGAAAAGAAAACATATTTGTTTTGTAAAATTGAAAAATTTCTAAATTTTTTTGGCGTTAAACCGAATATTTATAACTAAATAATCATATATAGTTCTTAAAGTTGTTATTTTTTCATCGATTACCAGTTGTCAATGCAATAACTTTATGACCGACAAACGTGTTTTTAATAATTATTTATATACATATTTGTATTTTGCGTATGTATTTATTTACCTTTATTTATCTATAACCTTTTTTTAGAAGCGCGATTTAATTTAAATTTTTCGACATTACTGGTAGTTTGCACTAACGATTAAGGCCGAAATTCACAGTCATTGGTCAACGCTTTGTAAACTGAAATAGTAACTATTGTTTAACTTATATGGGCTTTTGCTGCCTTAACTAATGGTAAACTAAAAGCAGTGAATAAAATATCATTGACCTAACCATTGCCATTAGTT